>CAKNXH010060295.1:25955-41232 GCA_932178445.1 Andricus quercusramuli
AAAAAAAAAGTCTTTTTGGTGGAAAATCTAACTAATTTGTTGAAAATTCGTATCTGTAGAAATGTAATTTTTTGGTTAAAAATTCAACTTTGAAATTGGAAATTAATTTGTTTCGGTGTACAATTAATATCTTGTTAGAAATTCACATTTTCTGGATGAAAATTGAACTGTTTTGTATAAAATTCGTAATTTCAAAGGTGAATTTTTAACTAAAATGACGAATCTTCAACTCGAATAATTACATTTTCAGTTAAGAAAATTAATTTGTAGGCAAAAAAACGTACCTTCAAAAAAATAGTTAAATTTTCAACCAAAGGGATGAATTTTCAACAAGAGAATACATTTTTAACAAAGTAATTTAACATTCAACAAAGTGCTTTAATTTTAAATGAAAAAGGTGAATTTTTAACCAAGAAGATAATTTTTCTACAAAAAAAAAGAATTATTAACCGAGTAATTAAATTTTCAATCGAGGAGTTGAATTATCAACAGAAAAGTTTAGTTTCAGAAAGAATTTGTCTTTTAATCCCGAAAAAAATGAATTTTCAACCAGAGGTTAATTTTAATTAAAACAATATTCTTCAACCGAAAAAATAAATTTTTTTTGTAGAAATTTCATTTTTTTTTGGCTTAACAGTCAAATGTTCGGTTACAAATTATTTTGTTTTTGTTGAAAATTAAATTTTTGTTTGAAATTCACATTTTCGAATTAAAAATGCTAATGTTTTATGAAAAATTCACTTTTTGGGCTTGAAGTTTCAACAGTTAGATAGAAAATTCAACTATTTGGTCAAAAATTAACATTTTTCGTTGAAAATTTATATTTTGAAACTGAAAATTCAACTATTTTATACAGAAGTCGTCTTTTTGGCTACAAAATTGAAAAATTTGTCTTTCTGTAAAAATTTCATTTTTTCTTTAAAAGTTGCAATTATGTGTTTAAAAATTAATTTGTTTCGGTTCAAAATGAACTATTTTGTTATAAATTCACATTTTCGGGACGAAAATTGACCGTATTCGTAGAAAATTCGTATTTTCGGCTAGAAAATTCAACAATTTGGCAGACAATTTTTGTTATTTGTCCAAAAATAGACTTCTTTTGGTAAGAAATCAATAATTTTTAGTTAAAAATGCAACCATTTCGTTGAAAATTAATCTTCCTTAATTGAGGATTCAAGCACTTTGTTGAAAATTAATTTTTGTTTGTTAAATTTGTTTTTTATTTTAAAATAAAATCTTTTTATGATGAAATATCAAGTATAACGTTATTCGTTGCAAATTCGCTTTTATTTTGGTTTAAAATTAACTTCTTTTTTAATTGAAAATTAAACTATTTTCTTAAAAATGCAACTAGTTGGTTATAAATTAATTTTGTTGTTCGAAATTTATATTCTGTGATTCGAAATTCAACTATTTTATAGAAAATTCGTCTTTTTGGTTAAAAATGAAATTTTGTGGTTAACAATTGATTTTTTTGGGTTGAAAATGAACTGTTTCGTTAGAAATTTACATTTTCGGGATGAAAATTGAATTGTTTTGTAGACAATTCGTATTTTGGGCTCGAAAATGCAACACTTTGGTTGAATTTTTTTTTTACTTTGTTCAAAATTCGTCTTTTTTGTAAATAAATCAATTCATTTGAATTGAAAGTTCATAATTTTAGCTGAAAATTCGTTTTTCTTTTGGAATAAAATTAAACTATTTGGTACATTTAATTATTTCATTTTTGGTTAAAAATTGCTCTCTTTAGTTTAAAAATTCAACTATTTAGTTTAAAATTTTAAAAATAAAAAAGTATAAATTAATCGAATGAAATTTTAATTTGGCTAAAAAATTATATATTTTGTTGAAAATTCATCTTTTTGGTAGAAAATGTAACTATTTGGTTGAAAATTCAACTTTTTTGTTGAAAACTCATCTTTCTGACTTGAAAATTCAACATTTTAGATGACATTTTTTTTCTTTATTGACTTAAAATTCTTTTTTAGTTGAAAATTTGCCCTTCTAATTTGAAAATTCATGTCTTTTGGTAGAAAGTTAATATTTTTTGTTAAAAAATGCAACGGTTAGTTTAAAAAAAAATCTGCTTTGATTGAGAATTCAAGTATTTTGTTGCGAATTCGTCCGTTTTGGTTCAACTAAATTGTTTTTTATTTGAAATGAAAATATTTTCTTGGGAAAATAAGTGTCCTTGGTGTCATTTTTTTCAAAATACTAGCAAAATAGTGTTATCGTTCACTAAAAGTGTCAAGTCCGAGGCCTGTTCTTTTCTTATTTTAGAATCTTGGAACCAAGTTTATAAGGAAGTTCGTTATAAGCCGGAAGTTTCAAAAGTATTTTAAAATTATTTATAATTTATGTCCAAATTTATTTTGAAACATGAAGAATGAACTTTGTTTCCGCTTTGTAGTCAATGTTAATATAATCGAAATTAATGAGACGTCTCTTGGAAAAGTTTCAAAATTTCATGATTAAAATTTACAGTTTCTCGCCTATCGTCGTACAACTTTTTGGCTGTTTGCCTAGAATTTTAAGTTGACCCTGGCCATGAAAATTTGAAAATGGAGAGCAAGATGAATGGTCTTACCATATCGCGGTGCTCGAGGTTGGCTCCATGATCAAGTAGTTCGAGGCAGACGTCCACGTATCCTTCCTTTGCCGCAAACAACAACGCGGTCCAGTTGTCCTAAAAAATAAAATATTGAACATTATTCACTTGAACATTAAAAGAAAAATTCAAAAATTTGAAATTTTCAGGCTGGAGAGCCAAAAATTTTCCCAAAACAGGAGGATTAGGGTACTTTTCACGAAAATAGGGGAATAAAATATTTAAATAAAATTCATGTAGGTACCAAATAGTTCAATTTTATACTAAAATAGATAAATTGTTAACAAAAAATGATATAATTAATTTTACATTGGAAAAATAACTTTTTAACCAAGAAAAAAAAAGAATTTTCAATAAATTTTTAACCAAAGAAATGAATTTTGAATTAAGAAGATTAATTTTCCACAAAAAAATGAGTTTTTAAGAAAGTGCTTAATTTTCAATCAAGGAGTTAAATTTTTAGCTAAAAAGTCAAACGTTTCAGAAAATATTTATCTTTTAATCCCAATAAGATGAATTTTCAACAAAAAAATCAATTTCCACACAAACAAGCTGAATTTTCCACAACAAAAAATTAATTTTCAACAAAATAGTTCAATTTTCAACCAGAGAGGCATTTTTAACTAAAATAATGTTTCTTCAAACAGAAAAATTAATTTTTACAAAGAAGTTCATTTTCCACCAAAAGAGTTTAATTTTCAACAAAGAAAGATGAATATTCTATCAAAGGAGATGAATTTTCCACAAAAAACTTGAGTTTTCAAGCTAAAAATTCAAATATTTCTAAAAACATTGATCTTTTAATCCCGAAAAGATAAATTTTCAATAAAAAAGTTAATTTTCAACCAAGAAAGCCAAATTTTTTAGCAAATCGTTGCATTTTCAACCAAAAATGATAAATTTTTAACCAACAAGGATGAATTTTCTATCAAAAGAGATGAATTTTCCACAAAAAACTTGAGTTTGCAAGCTAAAAATTCAAATGTTTCTGAAAATATTGGTCTTTTAATCCCGAAAAGATGTTTTTCAACTGAAAAGAATAATTTTCTACCAAAAAAGACAAATTTGTAACAAAATACATGAATTTTTATTGAAACAGTTGTATTTTCTCCTAAGCAAGATAAATTTTTAACCATAAATGGAATAACTAAATTTAAATTGAAAAAAAAAATTTTTTTTGAACAAAGAAAAAAAATTAATTTTCAGCAAGATAGTTAAGTTTTCAATCAGAATTAAATTTTTAACTTAAATTATTAATCTTCAAGTGGAACAGTTAAACTTGCAGTTGAAAAAATTATTTTGTAATTGAAAAAAACAACTTAATTTCAAAAAAAGGAATTCTGGAAAAAAAAGGAGAAAACAGTTAAATTTTCAACCAAAAAGATTAATTTTTAAATAAGAAAATTTTTAAATCAAAAATTTAATTTTCTACCAAAAAAATAAAATTTTTCAACAAAATACATGAATTTTCAATTGAAGAAAACAAATTTTCAACTAAATAGTTGAATTTTGAACTAAAAGATGATAATTTTCGTTAAATAATTTTAGTGAAAAAAATTAATTTTAAACACGATTTTTTCTTCAACAAAATATTTCAATTTTCAAAAAATGATATAAATTTTCAATCAAGATGATTAATTGCAGTTAATTATGTAGCAAAATACATGAATTTTCAAGGAAATAGTTGCATTTTCAACTAAAAAATGAATTTTTAACAAAATAATTACGTTTTTCACCAAAGTGGTGAATTTTTAAATAAAATTTTGAATCTTTAAACAAAAAGTGGATTTTTAACAAAAGACTTTAACTTCCCACCAAGGATTTGAATTTTTAACCAAAAAATTAATTTTCAAACTAAATGTTGAATCTTTACCAGGAATAGTTGAATTTTTCAACCAAATAAATGAATTTTTAGTTAAAACGATGAATCTTCGACAACAAAATTAATTTTTAACAAAAAAGTTTAGCCTACAGCCAAATAATTTTATTTCCAACCTAAAGATGAATTTTCAACTAAAGTGATAAATGTTCAACTGAAATACTCGAACTTTCAACCGAAAATAAGCATTTTTCAACAAGAAGATTACCTTTCAAAGAAAAAGATAATTTTCTACAAAAAAAATTGATTTTTTAACAAAATACGAATATTTTCAACGAAATAATTGAATTTTCAATTGAAAAAGACAAAGTTGTATCCAACTTGTTGAATTTAGAATTAGAAAAGATCAATTTGCAAATAAAAACGGAACAGTTAAATTTTCAGTTAAATCTTCAACTGGAATAGTTGAATTTTATAACAAAAAGATGAGTTTTTAACCATGAAGATTAATTTACTACAAAAAAAGACGAATTTTCCACATCGTACATAAATTTTCAAACAAAAAGTTTAATTTTTAAATGCAAAATATCAATTTTCAACCAAATACTTGATTTTTTACCAAAAAAAGATAAATTGATTTTCAACAAAGTATTTACATTTTCAACCAGAGATGAATTTTAAATTAAATTCATGAATCTTCAACCAGAAAAATTAATTTTTAACAAAAGAGTTTAACTTTTAACCAAGTAGTTGAATTTTTAACTGAAAAAAAGATGAATTCGCAACGAACAATGTAAAAAAAATTATATTATAAATCAGAAATATTTCTTCTGTGAAATATTACTTCTACCTCAAAAACGGCTTGAAGTACTTTCTTTATCTACAATTTAGAAGAGGGAAAATTTAAATTGTGACGAATTCTGACTCGGAAGAGGGACTTTTTAAAATTCTTTTCTTCTAAATCTGAATTATAATTCTTTAAAAAAAATTCCATTTCATGTAAAAAATTCCCTGTTCCAAGTAAAATTATATTTCTTAAATTTTGTGAATTGCCGGTTTTTTAATTAAATTCCCGGTCATTTTACGGTTTCCTGGTCAAGTAGCCGCCCTGATTGTCTTTAAATCGTGCGATTTTAATTGGACAGTATAAGACTACAAGTGTTCAATTTGAAATGATAAAAAATTCTGTCATGCGTATAAAAAAAAATATGGAAAATACGTCATTGACACAATAGAAGTCACATGACACACTTACTGCGTCCTCGGCATTGACATCTGCTCCATGGTTAATAAGCTCCCGCACAAAGTGTAACTTTCCTTTGCTCGCTGCAAATACGAGGGCCGTACTTCCATTCTGAAATTTAAATTTTGTGTTAGAGGATAATTCATTAATAAAAAAAGATCATTTAAATTTACTTGAATTTATTTTTTAATTCAAGTCTTTCAAACTGGAATTTAAAATACTTTTTATATAAGTTTCCTGTAAATTGCATTCGGCGGACGATTTCAAAATTGCCGGTCACTTCCCGGGTCCTTTAACACAACAGATCAACAAATTACAAAATAAAAAAAATTTTGAAAAAAATACTTGAATTTTCCACTAAAAAATGTCAATTTTTTACAAAAAATTGAATAGTTAAACTTTCAGTTGAAAAAATTTATTTTTAACAACGAAAAAACGGATTTTCAACAGAATAGTTTAATTTTCAAACAAAGTTATGAATTTTCAACTAAAATTATGAACATTTAACTGGAATACTAGAATTTTCAATTATAAATATGAGTTTTTAACAAAAGAGTTTAACTTTCAACCAAATAGTTTTATTTTCAACCAAAAAGATGAATTTTTAAACAAGAAGATTAATTTTCAAACAAAAAGATTAATTTTGTACCAAAAAAGACAAATTTTCAATAAAATACACGAATTCTTAATCAAATAGTTGAATTTTCAACTAGAAAAAAAATCAACCTTCAACCAAATAATTATATTTAGAGCTAAAAATAAATTAAGTTAAATAAATTAAATTTTAACCAAACTGGTGAATTTTCGATGAAAATTATGAATCTTTAACTGGAATAGAAGAATTTTAAAGCAAAAAGATGATTGTTCACAAAAAAGTTTAACTTTCAACCAAGTAGTTTTACTTTCAACCAAAAATGTGAATTTTGAACTGAAATGATGATTATTTACCTGTAATATTCGAATTTTCAACCAAAAATAGGAATTTTCAAACAAGAAGATTAATTTTTGAACAAAAAGATTAATTTTCTACTGAAAAACACGATTTTTTAAACAAAAGATATGAATTTTCAATGAAATAGCTGAATTTTCAACCACGAAGATTATTTTTCTAGCAAAAAAGTAGAATTTTCAACAAAATAAACGAATTTTCAAGCAAATAGTTGAATTTTCAACTAAAAAAAATCAATTTGCATCCAGATAATTGAATTTATTGATAAAAATGATCAATTTTCAACCAAAAAGAAAATACATAATTTTTCAGTTACAAAAATTAATTTTCAACTAAACTGAGTTTTTTTTTTAACTAAAAAATATTTATTTTCAACTAAAAATGGAATAGTTAAATCTTCAGTTAAAATAATAATTTAACAAGTAAGAAAAAAAAGAATTTTCAATAAAATACATGAATTTTTAACTAAAAAAGACAATTTACAACTAAAAATTGAATAGTTACATTTTTAGTTAAAAAAATTAATGCTGGACCAAACAGGTAATTTTTTTAATAAAATGACGGAATGTTCAAATGGATTGGTTAAATTTTTAGTTTGAAAAATTAATTATTTTAAAAAGAGACGAATTTTCAACAAAATCGGTAAATGTTCAATCAAAGAAATGAATTTTCAATCAAAACGATGAATCTTCAACCGAGAAAATTAATTTTTAACAAGAATTTAACTTGCAGACTTCTAGCAGTTGAATTTTCCATTAAAAAAAAAAATTTTCAACTAAAAAGAATAATTTACAAGCAATAATGGAAAGGCTAGATTTTTAATAAATAAATTACTCTACAACAAAATAGTCATATTATTAACCCAAGTGATAAATTTGCAACGAAAATGATGAATTTTTCAACCCTAAAAGACCAATTTCGACAATTTTAATCAAATCGACAAAATTAATTGAATTTTCAATTTAAAAAGATCAATTTTCAACAAAAAAGTTGAACTTTCAACGAAAGAGATAAATTTCCAACTAAAATGATAAATATTTAACTGGAATACTTGAATTTTCAAACAAATAGTTTAATTTTAAACTAAAAAAGATGAATTTTCAATCAAAAATGGAATAGTGTAGTTTAAAGTTTAAAAAATTGATTTTTAACCAATAAAGATGAATTATTATCAAAAAATGTAATAGTGGATACTTCAACCGAAAAGACTTGAATTTTAAATCAAAAACAGTCGAATTAATTAAAAAAGATAAAAGATGAAATTTCTGTCAAAAGAGATGAATTTTTTATCTTTGGGTTAATCTTTTTTTGTTTTCAACAAAACAGTGAAATTTTCGAACAAAAAAGGCGAAGTTTCTATAAAACAGTTGACTTTTTAAACCAAAAATCTGAATATAAAAAAAAAGTTGATTTTTAAACAAAATAGTTGAATTTTCAACTGAACAGTTTCATTTTTAACCAAACGAAATAATTTTTCAAACCAAAAAAAAACAAATTTTCTATTAAGAAAGGTTTTTCAGACAAGAGAGAAAGAAAATGTCAACCAAATTGTGAAATTTTTAATCCAAAAAGCCGATCTTTCAACAAAATATTTGACATTTCAAGCTGAAAATATTAATTTTAAGCATAAAGTTAATTTTCAACAAAATAGTTGGATTTTAAACTAAACAGTTCCATTTTTAACCACAAATTTGCAACTAAGAAAGATTTTTCAGTCAAAAAAAAAAAAAAAATTTAACAAAATTGTGAAATTATCTAGCCAAAAAGGCAAATTTTCTACAAAAAAATGGAACTTTCAAGCTGAAAATACGAATTTTCAACCACAAAGTAAATTTTCAACAGAATAGTTGAATTTGAAAATAAATAGGGCCACTTTTAACTAAATGAAATAATTGTTCAAACCAAAAACACAAATTTTCAATTAAGAAAGATTTTTCAATTAAAAAAAGAAGAAAATGTCAACCAAATTGTGGAATTTTCAAACCAAAAAGGCGAATTTTCAACAAAATGGTTGAATTTTCAACTAAACAGTTCCATTTTTAACCAAAAGAAATGAATTTTTGAACAAAAAAGACAAATTTGCAACTAAGAAAGATTTTTCAGTGAGAACAGACAAAAAAATTCAACAAAATTGTGGAATTATCCAGCCAAAAAGGCGAATTTTCTATAAAAAAGAGGATTTTTCAACGAAAAAAATAATTTTCAACAAAACAGTTGAATTTTCAACTAAACAGGTCCATTTTTAACCAGAAGAAATAATGGTTTGAACCAAAAACACAAAATTTTCAATAAGGAAAGATTTCTCAGTCAAAAAAGAAAAAAAAGTTAACCAAAAGCTTCCAAAAAGTTAAATAGTTGATTTTTCAACTGAACAGTTCCATTTTTAACCAAAAGAAATAATTGTTCAAACAAAAAGAAAAATTTGCAACTGCGAAAGATTTTTCAGTGAAAACAGAAAAAAAAATTCAACAAAATTATGGAATTATCCAGTCAAAAAGGCGAATTTTCTACAAAAAAGTGGAATTTTCAAGCTGAAAATACGAATTTTCAAACAAAAAGTTAATGTTCAACGAAATAATTGAATTTTCAACTAAACAAGTCCATTTTAACCAAAAGAAATAATTGTTTAAACCAAAAACATGCATTTTCAATTAAGAAAGATTTTTTAGTCAAAAAAGAAAAAAAAAAGGTCAACCAAATTGTCAAATTTTCAAACCAAAAAGGCGAATTTTCTACAAAACAGTTCCATTTTCAACCAAAAGAAATAATGGTTCAAACCAAAAAGACAAATGTGCAACTACGAAAGATTTTTCAATGAGAACAGAAAAAAAGTTCAACAAAATTGTGGAATTATCCAGTCAAAAAGGGGAATTTTCTACAAAAAAGTGGAATTTTCAAGCTGAAAATACGAATTTTCAAAGAAAAAGTTAATTTTCAACGAAATAGTTGAATTTTCAACTAAACAAGTCTATTTTAACCAAAAGAAATAATTGTTGAAACCAAAAAGATAAATTTTCAAAAGAAACATTTTTCAGTCAAAAAAGAGAAAAATTCAACCAAATTGTGAAATTTTTAAACCAAAAAAGCGAATTTTCTACAAAAAGTGGAATTTTCAACAAAAAAAAGTTCATTTGAGAACAAAGAAATAAATCTATTACCAAAAAAATCAACATCTTTCTAAGTTGTTCAACTTTCAACCAAAAAATATAACATTTTAACAAAATAGGTACATTTTCAAGAAAAGATTTTTCAACAAATTTCAAATTTTTAATCAAAAGACAATAATTTTGAAGTAAATCCAGAAAAACATGCTCCTCAGAAAATTAAATTAAAAAAGAATTTCAAATTAAAAAAGATCAATTTTCAATAAAGATGAATTATTATCGAAAAATGTAATAGTTGACACTAAAGATTTTAATTTTAAATCAAATACAGTCGAATTTAATTTAAAAAAAATAAAAGATTAAATTTCTGCCGAAAGAGATGAATTTTTATCTTTGGGTTAATCTCTTTTTGTTTTCAACAAAACAGTTGAATCCTGAACCAAAAATAGATTAATTTTAAACCCAACAGCTGCTTTTTTAATCAAAATAAATCAATGTTCAAACCAAAAACAAAAATTCAGACAAAACACAAAAAAAAATGTCAACAAAATTGTGAAATTTTTAAACCAAAAAGGCGAAATCTCTACAAAACAGTTAACTTTTCAATTTGAAAATCTGAATTTTCAACCAAAAAGTTAATTTTCAACAAAAATAGATGAATTTTCAACTAAACAGTTCCATTTTTAACCAAAAGAAGTAATTGTTCCAACCAAAAACACAAATTTTTAATTAAGGAAGATTTTTCAGTCAAAAAAGAATCCAAATTTCAAAAAAAAAAGTTAATTTTTAAACAAAATAGATGAATTTTCAACTGAACAGTTCCATTTTTAACCAAACGAAATAATTTTTCAAACCAAAAAACACAAATTTTCTATTAAGAAAGGTTTTTTAGACAAGAGAGAAAGAAAATGTCAACCAAATTGTGAAATTTTTAATCCAAAAAGGCGATCTTTCAACATAACAGTTGACTCTTCAAGCTGAAAATATTAATTTTAACCAAAAAGTTTTTTTTCAACAAAATAGTTGGATTGTAAACGAAACAGTTCCATTTTTAACCAAAGAAAATGAATTTTAAACCGAAAAGACAAATTTGCAACTACAAAAGATTGTTCAGTCAAAAAAGAAAAAAAAAGTCAACCAAATTGTGAAATTTTTAAACCAAAAAGGCGAATTTTCTACAAAACAGTTGACTATTCACGCTAAAAATATGAATTTTCAACCAAAAAGATAATTTTCAACCAAATAGTTAAATTTTCAACTAAACAGGTCAATTTTTCACCAAAAGAAATGAATTTTTAAACCAAAGAGACAAATTTGCAACTCAGAAAGATTTCACAGCCAAAAAAGAAAAAAAATCAACAAAATTGTGGAATTATCCGGCCAAAAAGGAGAATTTTCTACAAAAAAGTGAAATTTTTAAGCTGAAAATACGAATTTTCAAACATAAAGTAAATTTTCAACAGAATAGTTGAATTTTAAAATAAACAAGTCCAATTTTAACCAAAAGAAATAATTGTTCAAACCAAAAACACAAATTTTCAATTAAGAAAGATTTTTCAATTAAAATAAGAAGAAAATCTCAACCAAACTGTGAAATTTTCACACCAAAAAGTCGAGTTTTCTACAAAAAAGTGGAAGTTTCAAGCTGAAGATATGAATTTTTAACAAAAAAGTTAATTTTCAACAAAATGGTTGAATTTTCAACTAAATAGTCCCATTTTTAACCAAAAGGAAAGAATTTTTAAACAAAAACAAAAAATTTGCAACTAAGAAAGATTTTTCAGTCAAAAAAGAAAAAAAATTCAACAAAATTGTGGAATCAACTAGCCAAAAAGGCGAATTTTCTATAAAAAAAAAGAGGATCTTTCAACGAAAAAGTTCATTTTCAACAAAATAGTTGAATTTTCAACTAGACAGGTCCATTTTTAACCAAAAGAAATAATGGTTTGAACCAAACCACACACAATTTTCAATATAGAAAGATTTTTCAGTCAAAAAAGAAAAAAAAAGTTTACTAAATTGTGAAGTTTTCAAACCAAAAAGGCGAATTTTCTACAAAAAAGTGGAATTTTCAAGCTGAAAATACGAATTTTCAAACAAAAAGTTAGTTTTCAACGAAATAGTTGAATTTTAAACTAAACAAGTCCATTTTAACCAAAAGAAATAATTTTTTAAACCAAAAACATACATTTTCAATTAAGAAAGATTTTTCAGTCAAAAAAGAAAGAAAAAAGGTCAACCAAATTGTCAAATTTTCAATCCAAAAAGGCGAATTTTCTACAAAACAGTTCCATTTTTAGCAAAAGAAATAATTGTTCAAACCAAAAAGACAAATTTGCAACTACGAAAGATTTTTCAGTGAAAACAGAAAAAAAATTCAACAAAATTGTGGAATTATCCAGTCTAAAAGGCGAATTTTCAACAAAAAAGTGGAATTTTCAAGCTGAAAATACGAATTTTTAACCAGAAAGTTAATTTTCAACAGAATAGTTTAATTATCAACTAATCAGTTCCATTTTTGACCCAAAGAAATATTTTTTCAAACCAAAAAAGACAAATTTGCAACTACGAAAGATTTTTCAGTGAGAACAGAAAAAAAGTTCAACAAAATTGTGGAATTATCCAGTCAAAAAGGCGAATTCTCTACAAAAAAGTGGAATATTCAAGCTAAAAATAGGAATTTTCAAACAAAAAGTTAATTTTCAACGAAATAGTTGAATTTTCAACTAAACAAGTCTATTTTAAACAATAGAAATAATTGTTTAAACCAAAAACATACATTTTAAATTAAAAAAGATTTTTCAGTCAAAAAAGAAAAAAATTCAACCAAATTGTGAAATTTTTAAACCAAAAAGGCGAATTTTCTACAAAAAGTGGAATTTAAAAAAAAAAGTTCATTTTTGAGCAAGGAAATAAATCTATTGCCAAAAAAATTAACTTCTTTCTAAGTTGTTCAACTTTCAACCAAAAAATATAACTTTTTAACAAAATAGGTACATTTTCAACAAAAGAATTTTACAACAAATTTCAAATTTTCAATCAAAAGACAAAAGTTTTAAAGTAAATCTAGAAAAACATGCTCCTCAGACAATTTTTGTTTTGATTGGAACTAAATTTCACAGTTGATTTTTTTTAAAGAAAAAAAATTTCATTTTCCGAAATTTGTATTTAAATTTATTATAAATAAAGATTCGTACCTCATCTCGATCGTCGACTTGAACCCTCTTGTTTTCGAGATAGTTCTGAAGACCCGCGAGGTTGTCGTCAGTAATATAACTGGTGAGGTTTCGGTAGCAAAGAGATACCATCGAGTCAGTCCGGTGTAGGGTCTGAAATTAAAAAAAAAAATTACTTTTTCAAGTCAATCCAATTTTTTTTTTCAAACAAATAGTTTAACAAAACACGTAAATCTTCAGCAATTTTGGTTAAATGCCGGCTATGAATTACAGGCTGAAAGCAACAAAGAATCACTTAAAATTAGCGTTAAGGATGAATATTCAAACAATCGCCTTTTTTTCTAAAATAACCCTAAACATTCTGTACAAATTTTTTATTTAATTTAGAAATTCCTCCGATAATTAATTTTTTAATTAATTACCATGAGTGGAATGAAATATATCATTTGCCTCCGAAGAAAATGATTTGCTAATTCTCGCAAATTTATTTTTATTCCTAAATAATGAACCTAATCCTGGAATTTTTACTACTTATTTAATTTAATTTTTGACACATCATTAATTTTTTAAAACTTTGCTTACTGATTTTTTTAGTAGAAAAAATACAGTTTTCCAAAGATTTCGCTTCAAACAATTTTGTTAAGTTATTGCATTCTTTTTTATTTTTCACACTTTTTGACTCTGATTTTCTTTATTCTTCTTCATTTTTTACTTCAAAAAATGTCGTTTTAAAGAAAAAAAGATCAAAGCCTATATACTTTACATAAATTATTATTTAAAAAAAATTTTTTTTCTACATTTCATTTTTTTAAAACCAATTCAATAAATATACAAATGGAATAGTTAAAATTTTAACCAAAAAATGTGAGTTCTTAATAAAAGAGTTTGACTTTAAACCAATTAGTATAATTTCCAACTAAAATCATGAATTTTCAACTACAATGATGAATCTTTAACTGGAACAGTAGAAATTTCAACCAAAACGGTGAATTTTCAAACAAGAAGATTAATTTTCTATCAAAAAAGACGATTTTTCAGCAAATGACATAAATTTTCAATCGAATAATTGAATTTTAAGCAAAATACATGATTTTCAAACTAAAACAGATTAATTTTCAAATAAAAATTGAATAGTTCAATTCTCAGTTAAAAAATTAATTATCAACCAAGAAAAAACAAGATTTTTGAACAAAATAATTACATTTTCAACTAAAGAGATGAATTTTCAAAAAAAATTTACTTTTAAATAAATATTCAACTGAAATAGTTAAATGTTAAACAAAATACATGAATTTTCAACTAAAAACGATGAATTTTCAAACAAATAGTTGAATTTTGAACTAAATAAAATCAATTTTCATCCAAAAATGGAATAGTTAAATTTTCAGTTGAAAAAATTAATTATCAACCAAAGAAAAAAAAAAGAAATTTCAACAAAATGGTTAAATTTTCAATCAAAGTGATGAATTTCCAACTAAAAATCATGAATATCCATCTAGAATAGTTGCATTTAAAAAACATGGATTTCTAACTAAAAAAGATAAGTTTTCAACCAAAAATTGAATGGTTAAATTCTCAGTTAAAACAATTATCAACCAAGAAAAAAAAGATTTTAAAACAAAATAGTTCAATTTTCAATCAAAGTGATGAATTTCCAACTAAAAACTATGAATTTACATCTAAATAGTTGAGTTTTGAACTAAATAAGATAAATTCTCATCTAAAAATGGAATATTTAAATTTTCATTTGAAAAAATTAATCACAAAAAAAAAAAGAACTTTAAATAAACTGGTTAAATTTCCAATAAAAGTGATGAATTTTCAAACAAAATTATGAGTATTCAACTGGAATAGTTGAATTTTAAACAAAATACATCAATTTCTAACTAAAAAAAAAGTTTTTAACCAAAAATTGAATAGTGAAATTCTTAGTTGAAAAAGTTAATTTTCAACAGAAGAGATGAATTTTCAACTAAGAATGATTGAATATTCAACAAGAATAATGAAGTTTCTAGTTAAAAAAATTTAAATTAGAAGCAAATGAATTTTCAACAAACAATTTAAGGTTTCAACTAAAATAGTTAAATTTTCAGTAAAACAAAATTAATTTTGAACACAAAAAAAACGAATTTTCAATAAAATGGTTAAATTTTCAACCAGAGACAAATTTTCAATTAAGATGATGAATCTTCAAACCAAAAAATTGATTTTTAACAAAATAGTCTAATTTTTAACCAAGAAGTTGAATTTTCATCCAAAAAAGATAAAATCTCAAAGAAAAATGTAATAGTACATATTTCAACCAAAATCGATTAAAATTTTTTTTAGTGATGATTTTTTTAGTAGAAAAAATACAGTTTTCCAAAGATTTCGCTTCA
>CAKNXH010060295.1:46232-60147 GCA_932178445.1 Andricus quercusramuli
TTCATCCAAAAAAGATGAATTCTCCAAGAAAAATGTAATAGTACATATTTCAACTAAATTGTTAAATTTTTTAGGAAAGAGATGAATTTTTAGCTAGAAAGGTTAATTTTCTAACAAAAAAATATAATAGTTAAATTTTCAATTAAAATGATGAAGCTTAAAATAAAACTAAATAATTTTTAACAAAAGAGTCTAACTATTAACCAAGAAGTTTAATTTTTATCCAAAGAAGATGAATTCAACCAAAAATACAAATTTTCAACTAGAAAAGATTTTTTCTGTCAAGACAGATAAACAATTGCAATAAAACTGTTAAATTTTTAAGCAAATAAAAAATAAATTTGAATTAAGAACATGAATTTTCAATCAAGAAGATTATTTTTCTACCTGAAAGGACAAATTTTCAGCAAAATACATGAATTTTCATCCAAAAATAGAATAGTTAAATTTTCAATTAAAAAAAATTAATTATCCACCACAAAAAAAATGAAATTACAACAAAATAGTTAAATCCAGTAACATAAAGCTACTTGTACAAATGAATATATTATTTAATGAATGCTCTTTAATTTTATATTACGAATTTAAAAAAAAACTAGGCACTCTCTCGAAAAAATTCCGACTTAAAAAAAATTCCCTGGCATTTCCAGGTTTTTCCGGGCATACAAAAATTCCCTGAAAATTCCAGGTTTTCCACGTGAGTAGACATCCTGTAATCATCTTTAATTGTAATCATTTTTCCAAAATAGAAAAAGTACAAAACATTTAAAAAAAAACATTTTAAAGTGAAATCTTTGGTAATCTATATTTTCTCTATTAAAAAAATAAGTAGCCAGTGTAAAAAAAAAATTATGTACAAATCTTGATTGTGTGAGTTCAGCTTCGAATCCAGCTCACAGAAAATGCTGACTTTCTAAATAAATCATCAGCTTGTTACATAAGCAGTCATAGGAAGTGAGTTAAATTACATAGAAGCATAAGAGCACAATTATTAGTAGCGTTGATATTATCAGGTTTAGAGCTTTAATGTCCAGAACAGACACTAAAGTGGATTCAGATTTGAAAAATCAGATCCAAAGGCGGATTAAATTCACACAAATTTGACACTTGAAAACTCAATCACCAAAATGGGGATAAAAAGCAGGGTGGCCACAAAACGTAATTTTCAAAATACTTTTCACTGATTTGTCCCTGACTCATTTTCTCTGAAGATTAATAAAGACAAAAATTCTAGTCTTGTAATATTTTTAATAAGGAATATTTTATCAATGGAATAAAACAGTTTGAAATTTCAATTTTTAATTTCAAATTTATTATTCTCAGGACTGCCACAGCCTAATTTACTTCAATTCCTTGAAATTTATTAAAGCTTTTGAAAATTCCTTGCAATTTAAAAAAAGAACCTAAAACATTTTGAATCCTTTCACATTGTTTAAAATTTCTTTAAACTTTTTAAAACGATTGAAAATTCCTTGGAATTTTAAAAAAGAAAATCTTTAAAATACCTTACAATAACTTCAAATGATTTAAATATATTATAAATACCCTAAAATATTTAAAATTCTATTTGCCCCGAAAAAGTGATTTAATAGAATTCCGTAGAATTAGAAAGAAAAATAAAAAAATTCCATTGATTTCAGAAAAATTACTATAAATTTAGATAAATTTAAGGCAAATGAAAAGAATTCGATTAAATTCCTAGAAATTCAAGGTGAATTGAAAAAAATGTTAGGTGAATTGTGAATAATTCAAAAGTACGAACAAATTCATTTAGTTCAAAAATTTTGAAATGAGTTTACAAAAATTCAAGAGAATGTTATCAAATGTCTAAGAATTCAAGTTGGCTTTAAAAGATTTCAGGATAAAATAAACAAGAACTAAAAAAAAATCTTCAAAAATTCAAGAGAATTCAAAAAAATTAAAAAGAATTCAGGATAAATTAATAAGAATTCAGGGTGAATTCCAAATGAATTCAAATGAGTGACACGAAATAAAAATCAATTAAAATTCCTTGAAATCCTTTAAAATACCCTAAAATATTTCAAACCCTTTAAAATATTTAGAAACCCTTGAAATATCTTAAAGCTCTTATAAATTCCTTGTAATTAAAAAAAAAACTAAAAAATTTCGAATCCTTTCATATACTTTAAAGTCTCTTCAAACTTTTTAAAGCGTTTAAAAATCTCTTGGAATTTTAAAAAATCTTTAAAATACTTTAGAATTACTTTAAATTATTGAAATTATTAAAAAACCCTTAATTTGTCCAAATTCTTCGTAATCCCATTGAATTACTGAAATCAATTGCAAATACCTTGGAATCTTTTAAAATTTCCTAAAATATTTTTAATCCTTTGAAATCTTTTGA
Source organism: Andricus quercusramuli (assembly GCA_932178445.1). Lineage (NCBI taxonomy): Eukaryota > Metazoa > Arthropoda > Insecta > Hymenoptera > Cynipidae > Andricus > Andricus quercusramuli. Next base: position 48,598 of record CAKNXH010060295.1, read on the forward strand.
AATCCCTTTCAATTTTTTGAAGCTTTTGGAAATTCTTTGGATTTTTGAGAAAAAAAAACCGAAAATATTCCCAATCCTTTAAGATCTTTTAAAATCTCTTTAAACTTTTTAATACGTTTGAAGATTGCTGGGAATTTTTTCAAATGCCCTAAAATCTTTAAAATACTTTAGAATAACTTCAAATTATTGAAGTCTATTAAAAATACCCTAAAATATTTCTAAGCTCTTAAAATTATTAAAATTCTTTGACATCTGATAAAATTCTTTGGAATATTTTGAAATGTCCTAAAATCTTTAAAATTCTTTAAAATATTTGAAAATACTTTGATATCTTCAAAAATCTTTGAAATTTTATGAAACTCCTCAATTCTTGTAAATAAATTTTAAAGCTATGGAAAATCCCTGGAAATTTTGTTAAAATATCCAAAAATCTTAAAAATCTTTCAAAATTTCTTCAAATTATTGAAATCTATTAAATAATTTTTGAAATCTTTTAAAAACCCCTAAAATATTTGAAATTCTTTGAAATCTTTTAAAATCCCCTAAAATATTTATATTTACTTGAAATATTTTGAAATCTCTTGAAATTTTTGGAACTCTTAAAAATTCCTTGGAATTTTTTTAAATCCCTAAAATCTTTAAAATCCTTTGAACCTCTCAAAATGTTTGAAACCTATTGAAAAATCCTTCAAATCTTTTAAAATAACCTAAAATATTTAAAATCCTTTGAAATCCATCATAACTTTTTAAAGGTATGGAAAATCCCTTGAAAGTTTTTTAGAAATACACCCTAAAATCTTTAAAATCCTTTGGAATTTCTTCAAATTATTGAAATCTTTTACAAATTTTGTATAATTTTTTTAAATACCCTCAAATATTTAAAATTCTTTGAAATATTTCGAAATCCCTCGTAAAATTTGTAAGCTTTTGAAAATTCCTTGGCAGTTTTAAAAATACCCTGAATTTTTTTAAATCCTTAGGGATATCTTTAAATTATTGAATACTATCGAAAATTCCTTGGAATTTTTTAAAATGTCCTAAAATATTTCAAAACCCTTATAAAATCTTTGCATTTTTAAAAACGCCTTTGAAACCCCATGCAATTATTGAAATATATTTAAAATTTCTTGGAATCTTTTAAAATACCCTAAAATATTTCAAATCCTTTGAAATCCTTTGAAATATTTTAAAGATATTGCAAATTCTTTGGAAATTTTAAGAATATTTTAAACTCTTTCAAATTCTCTGGAATATTTTTAAATTATTGAAATTTATTAAAAATTTCTTGAAATCTTTTAAAATACCCAAAATATTTAAAATCCTTTGACATTTTTTTAAATCCCTTGAAACTTATTAAAACTCTTAGAAAGTTCTTGACAATTAAAAAAAAAATTCGAACATTTTTTTAATCCTTTGGAATACCTTCCAATTATTGAAAACTATTGTAATTCAAAAGATTATAATAAAATATTTTATCTCGGAAAAAAAATATTTCAAAATCCTTTCAAAAAATCTTTGGATTTTTAAAAAATGTCCACAATACTTTAAAGGCCTTTGAAATTCCATGAAATTATTGAAATATATTAAAAATTGGTTAGAATTTTTGAAAATATACTAAAATATTTTTAATACTTTCAAATCTCTTAAAACATTTTAAAGATTTTAAAAATTCTTTGGAAGTTTCAAAAATAATTTAAGCTCTTTAAAATCCTTTGGAATACCTTCAGATTCTTGAAATTTATTAAAAATTCCTTAAAATCATTTGAAATACCCTAAAATATTTTAAATCATTAGACATTTTTGGAAATCCCTTGAAAATTATTAAAACTCTTACAAAATCATTGGCAGTTTCAAAAATATCCTAAAATCTTAAAAATCCTTTGAAATACCTTCAAATTATTGAAGAGTATTGAAAATTCCTTGAAATATTTTAAGATACCCTAAAATATTTTAAGATACCCTAAAATATTTCAAGATCCTTCAAAAATCCTTGGATTTTTAAGAAATATCCACAAAACTTTAAACCCCTTTTAAAATCCCATGAAATTATTAAAATCTATTAAAAATTTCATGGAAACTTTTAAAATACCCTAAAATATTTCAAAAGAATTCAAGAAAACACAAAAATAGGTGACTAAAGATGTCTTTTCATTTAAAAAAGTGATTATAATGACTTTATCTTTTAAAATTTGATTAAAAAGTAATTTAGGAAAAAAAAGTGACTATAATTATTGACGGCGTGGCAGCCCTGATTATTCTAGACAGTTACTTAAAGTGCTTCTTAAAGAAATTCCCTGACATTAGCCATTTTTTTTTAAATTCCTGACCCTTCCCTGATTTTCCTGACCAAAAAACTCCTGAACTTTTTCCTGATTTCCAGGTTACCCTGACCTGGGGCCACCCTGATAAAAAGCTGCCGAGTAATGGAACCATCGAGCGATTCTCGACTAACCAGATGAGAATGCCTTCTGATTCCGAAGTTGAATTTTCTACCAATGCCCCCATCAGTTGCAGGACCACTGAATGTGAAGCTTGGAACATGAAGTGATAGTCCATGATGATGATGATGATGGTGATGATCGGAGCGATTAAGAAAATCATCCTGGGGTTTTAAAAATGGAATTCTGGACCACCTTCGACCACCATGTGTCTTGTTTTGATCATCAGAGATCGTATCATCAGCAGAATTTCTTGCCGAACCTTCAGACAAATTCGAAAGAGTGATGCTCCTCCGAAGATCTCCATTTTTAATGCCTTCCTGGTTCAAAAGGTTGCAAGGATCAGGAAAAATTCCGGCCAAACTTGGAGCAATGCTAGCACCAATGGCAATATTCGTGATGCTTGGTCTCCTCCCTGAAGAGATACTTGGTTTTCCAATTGAAGAAATGCTTCCTTTCTTGTCTGGATTGAAATTAAAAATCGCAGAAGTCACAGGAGCTGTTGCTGATGTTAAATTTTCGGTCGATTTTTTGAAAGAGACTTGTTCTAACTCGATACTAGTCACTGGCAATGTTAATCTTCGACCACTGCTTCGAAATTCGCTCTCCCTTGTTCTTGTCCTGTAGAATTTGTCTCTTGCAACCTTATCTACTGAAGTTTCAGAATTTTCGATTGTGGATTTTTCGAAAGAGAATGCTTCCTTGATGTCAGGAATTCCACAAGATGTGTTTAATTCTTGGGACATCAGCGGGGTTTTGGCCTCCGTGTTCTTCTTCTCTTCTTCATCTTCGTCTTCCTCTTTAATTCCGATTCGAAAGTAGCTTGTAGAAAGTCTGCTGACTTGGTGATCGGGTTGAGCTTTCCGCATCGCATTCTTTCTCCGGACTTAATGCAACAGCTCCCTTTTATCGAAAATGAAATGAAGGTTAAAATAATAATTAATACTGAAATATGGAAAACAGTTGGTAATGATGAAATAGAAAAGCAGAAAATAGAGACTTTGTCAAAGCCGACGAGCACATCAATAGGATTCCTGAAAAATAATTAATAATTATTCTATTTCTAATTTCAATTTATTCTTGATCGTCTATTGCAGATTTCACTCTAAAAACAGGGGAAAATAGGGTGATTTTTCACGAAAATAGGGGAATAATTTATTTTAAATAAAATTAATTTATAGGTATATTCAATTCAATATGAAACATTTTAGATTCCAAATCGAAATATAGCATTTTCAACAAAATAGTTGAACTTTCAACCAGAAACCTTGGATTTTAGACCTACAAAGATACATTTTCAACCAAATAGTTGAATTGTAAATCAAAAACATTAATAATCAACAAAATGGTTAAATTTTTTAACAAAATAGTTGAACTTTCAAGCAAAAGGGACAAATTTTCAACAAAGTAGTTGAATTTGAAAGACAAAAAGAGGTTTTTTTAAAGATAGTTGAATTTTAACTCGAAAGTTGAATTTTCAACAAAAAAGTTCATTTTTATCCAAGGAAAATGAGGTTTTATACCAGAAGGATCAGTTTTTTTTATCTAGAAAATGAATTTTCAACCAAATAATTTAATTTTCGTCTTCGAAAAATTAATTTTTCGCCAACAAAATTAAATTTCTACCAAGAAACAAATTTTTAGTAAAATACATGAATTTTCATCCAGATAATTGAATATTCTAAGTAATAAAATAGATCTAAGTTCAACCAAAAATGAATTATTTTAATTTTCAGTTAAAAATAATTAATTTTAAACCCAAAAAAGTCGAATTTTCAACCTACGAACTTGAATTTTCAACGAAATAGTTAAATTTTCAACCAAAAAATTAATTATTACCCATATAATTTTGATTTTAAAATTAAATTGTCGAATTTTCAACTAAAAAGGATAAATTTTCAACAAAGAAGATTAATTGTCTACCAAAAAGCGAATTTTCAACAAAATGCATGAATTTTCATCCAAATAGTTGAATTTTCAGCACGCAAAGATGAATTTGCAATATACAAAAATGAATTTTCAACCAAATAGTCAAATTTTCATATAGAAAATATTAAATTTCAATCAAAAAAAGTGCATTTTCAACTAAATAGTTGAAATTTAAACCCAAACAGAGGCTTTCTTTAAAAAAGAGTTGAATTTTCAGCTAAAAAGTCCATTTTCAACCAAGAAAGATAAGTTTTCTATCAAAAAGACGAATTTTCCACAAAAAAGTGGAATTTTCGAACAAGCAGATGAACTTTCTACAAAAAAAACTAATTTTCAACAAAATACATTGCTGAATTTTCAACAATAAATTTCATTTTTAACCAAGGAAGATAAGGTTTTTACCGAAGGATGTGTTTTCTATCTAAAATACAAATTTTCAACAAAATAGTTTAAATTTCGACCTATAAAAATTAATTTTCCACCAAAAAGATTATATTTCTATCAAAAAACAAATTTTCAACAAAGTAGATTAATTTTCATCCAAATTGTTGAATTTTTCAAGTACTAAAAAAATCAATGTGCAACCAAAAATAAAATTTTTAGTAAAAAAAAATAATTTTCAACCAGAAAAGCACATTTTTACAAACAAAAAACAGCTTTTCAACAAAATAATTAAATTTTTAACCAAAGAGATGAATCTTTAACATAAAAATAAACTTTGAGCAAAATAGTCAAGTTTTCAACAAAAAATATGAATTTCCAAAAAGAAATTATGAATTTTCAATGGGAAATTTAATAGTTCACATTGACAAAAATGACTTTAATTTTGAATGAAAAATAATTGAATTCTCGAACCAAAAGACAAATTTTCAATCCGCAAACATGAATTTTCAGCAAGAAAGTTGACTTAAAATGAAATATTAAAATTTTTAGTTCCGAAAATTAATTTTCTAACATAAGGACGAATTTGTAACAAAACACATGAATTTTCAACCAAATAGTTAAATTTTCAACTAAAAAGTTCAACTTTCAGTTAAAAAAAGTAATTTTTAACCGTAGGAAAATACAAATTTTCAATGAAATATTACAATCTTCAACCAATAAAATGAATTTTTCACCAAAAGAGATGAATTCTGAACCAAAAATATAACAAAAAGATAAATTTTCTACTGAAAAAGATAAATTTTGAACAAAATAAATACATTTTTAAGAAAATAGTTAAATTTTCAACCAAATAGGTAGACACTTCAACGAAAATGATGATTCATCAACTGATTTTTTTTTTAATTGTTCAACTAATTTCCTACAAAAATAGACGAATTTTCAACTAAAAATATCAATTTTGAATAAAAAAGCTGAATTTTTAGCAAAGTAGTTCCACTTTTAACTGAGAAGTTGAAATTTGACCAAAAAAAAAATGAATCTCCAACAAGATAAATCAATTTTCAACCAAAAAAAGAATTTTTAACAAAATAGTTGAATTTTCAACAAAAAAAGTTGATTTTCAACAAAATAGTGAAACAGTTACATTTGTAATAAAAAAAAAGATTAAATTTGCACCAAAAAAGATGAATTATCAAAGAAACAAAAGAATTTTCAAAAAAATGATTAAATTTTTAAACAAAGAGATGAATCTTTGACAAAGAAATGCATTTGTAACAAAGAAGTTCAACTTTCAACCAAGAAGTTGAATTAAAAAATAAATAAATTCTCAACAAAAAATATAATAGGATTTTAAACAAAAAAGATTTTGATTATAATTAAAAAACGTTTGAATTCAATAAAAGATGACCAATGTCAGACCACAAAAGAATTCCTGCTAAAAGTGATGAAATTTCAACAAAAGAATTGAGTTTTCAAGCTAAAACGAATGTTTTAAAAAACCGTTAAAATTTAAACACAAAAAGATGAATTTTTGATAGAAAAAGTTAATTTTCTACCAAATACTTGAACTTTCGATCCCAGAAGACGAATTTTCAATATACTAGTTGAATTTTCAACCAAATAGTCGAATTTTGAAACAAAGTTGAGGAATTCTGAATCAAAAATTATTGTTGTCACTAATGAGGCGAAAAATTAGGTTGTTTTTGAATTTTATTTTTTGATTGTGAATCTTTTTCTTGCTTACATTGCAAGAATTATTAATGATAAAATGAAATTCTTTTCAATCATAATTTTAAAAAATTTAAGAAGAGACACTAAACACTCACGATTCATTCCAATCTGCAGGGTTGCTTATGAATAATTTAAGATTTCTTTAAATTCAGTTGACATATTTTTACCTCAATTTTATTGTAATAAATCTTTCTTTTTATTAAAAAATGTTGTAAAAAAGAATGTATTCAATTTTAGTGATTTTATAAATTTAATAATTCAATAATCTAAATAGATTGGTATCAGAATCACCCACAAAGATAATAGTAGGCTTTTCAACCAAAAGAAATTAACTTTCAACCAAAAATAGTTTCTTGAGGACAGGGAAAATAAGATGAATATTTTCAAAAAGGGGAAAAATTTTTTAATCTGCTATTGTCAAAGGTTTCCAATGCAAAATCCCTAATTGTCTGATTATCAATTTTCTTAACATTCTCGTCGCCGACAATTCTTAAGCAAATGAAAAACACGTGTCGGAAATAACAATTCTGTGTTTACAATACTTCCTTTATAGGTACAGCTTATCAACAGTGACGTTTTTTATTAAAGCGATAACACGTTTGCTACCGATCTGATAAATTCAAAAAGGGAAGAGATTAATTTTGCAAATTTTAAAAATGTCAACATGTTGATGAATGATTTCTTCAAAAATAGACCAAGAGTAGGAAAAGCATCTCACTTTAATACCTTCGACAGATTTCAAGTCTGAAAATTTAAAGTTATGAGTACAAAATTATTTTTGAATCCTCGATAAAAGATTGGAGAACACAAACGTTGAAAATCACGTAGCAAGTCTCTAATCTACTTTTCATGAGCCTATCTTGGAATTTGTTTTACGACAGGTGAAGTCTAATCATTAGGAAAGAATTTCAAAAATTGATACCAAAAATAGTCCAATTAGTAGGAATATTATTTCCAATAAAAAAAGTCTTTCTTCCACCAACAATAAAAGATTCAGAAAAATGTCTCGATAAATTGTAATAACGACTCTCGATGATAAGATCAAGGTCTTTAGCTTCCGAATTCGTCGACTAGTCTCTTCTCATCTTCAAGCAAACATGTAGCCAATTCTGAGAGATGAGAAGACATCTGATTATTTTAATTCTACTCCTCAGAGATTTGTTTTCCGAATTTCCAAATCCAAACACTTCTAATTATAAAAAAAAGAACATTCCCACCACTTCTCCCAACAACAGGCCACAATGATACAGAAAGCACTCAACTGTCACTAAAAACTATAAAAGGCAGACAAAAATTCCAGAAGCAAATAGAAATTCCGGATCAGAATAATACCGACTCTGGCTACTGAAGTGAATTTGAGAATCTTTTCCAAGTTCCTCGAGGTGTTCATGATGTCCAATCATCAATTTGAAGAGATGAACGCAAATTGCACTCTTTATCACAAATAAAAACTGAAGGGAAATAAAATGTAAATTGTTGATAAATAGTTGGATATTGATATCGATGAGCAAGCCAATCTCCCAACAAGTCGACGAAACATTTAAGAATGAGGAGTCTCGCTGCTCGAGATATATACCAACTTGGGAACCCTAAGAAAGCATACATGTGGAGTCATACAATATGATTGTATTCCCCACACTCGTTAAGACAAAGTAATGATTACATAACCAGCAGGCACAATTCATCTGACAACAAAGGGAAGATCTTCTAGATGCATCCCTGAAAGAAAATCCAATTTTTAATCAAGTTTATAGTTTCCAATCTATTCTAATTCCCAATCCATTATAATTTTCAATTTATTATAATTTTTTATTCAATTCAAATTCATAAAAGCTGATACTAGACAAAATAAATAATCAATAATGAAGATATGTAAACAAATTTCGAAAGATCCGTAACGATATCTTGATAAAAAATCGTCTTGACATGTTGGAGAAAGACATGTGATATCAAGTTTGTAAAATGATAATATAGAGTCTTTTCAAGATTATCATATTGAAAGTTGAAACCTAATTTATTGTGGATAAATTTGGAAAATCATGAGGAAACTGATAACGTTAACTGATCTTAGACTTTAAATCCCACAATGCTCTTAAAACAGGGGAAATAGTAGAATTTTCAAACAAAATTGTTGAAGTTTCAATCAAAAAGATAAATTTTTTAGAGGACAGTTGAATTTTTAATCAAGAAGTTTTTGACCAAAACAGATGAGTTTTCAATTCAAAAGGACGAATTTTCAACAAAATAGTTGAATTTTCGACCAAATAAGATGAATTTTTAACAAAACAGTGGAATTTTCAACAATAACAAAATAATTATAAACAAAACAGTGGAATTTTTAACCAAACTATTGAATTTTCAGCCCACATAGATGAATTTTCGACCAAATAGTCGAATTTTCGACCAAATAGTCGAACTTTTGAACAAAAAAGTTGAATTTGTAAAAGAAAAGTGGAATTTACAACAATAACAAAATAATTATCAACCAAATAATTGCATTTACAAGCAAATAGTAGAATTTTAAACCAAATTATTGAATTTTCAGCCCACAAAGATGAATTTTCAACCAAATATTCGAATTTTCAAAAATAAAACAACAAAAAAACAGTTGAATTTTCGACAAAAAAAAAGAATTTTTTAGAAAACAGTTGCATTCTCAACCAAGAAGTTTTTGACCAAAATAGATGAGTTTTCAATTTAAAAAGGTTGAATTTTTAACGAAATAGTTGAATTTTCGACCAAAGAAGATGAATTCTTAACAAAACAGTGGAATTTTCAACAATAAAAAATAATTATCGACAAGACAGTGGAATTTTTAACCAAATTATTGAATTTTCAGCCCAGAAAGTTGAATTTTCAACCAAAAAGTTTTTGACCAAAATAGATGAGTTTTCAATTCAAGCGTACGAATTTTCAACAAAATAGTTGAATTTTCGACCAAAAAAGATGAATTTTTAGAAAATTAGTGGAATTTAAAAAATTAACAGAATAATTATCAACAAAACAGTGGAATTTTTAACAAAATTATTGAATTTTCAGCCCACAAAGATGAATTTTCAACCGAATATTCGAATTTTCAAATATAAAACAAACAAAAAAATAGTTGAATTTTCGACAAAAAAGATAAATTTTTTAGAAGACAGTTGAATTTTCAACCAAGAAGCTTTTCATCAAAACAGATGAGTTTTCAATTCAAAAGGACGAATTTTCAACAAAATAGTTGAATTTTCGACCAAAAAAAATGAATTCTTAACAAAACAGTGGAATTTTCAACAATAACAAAATATTTATCAACCAAATAATTGCATTTACAAACCAACAGTAGATTTTTAAACCAAATTATTGCATTATCAGCCCACAAAGATGAATTTTCAATCAAATACTCGAATTTTTAAAAATAAAACAACAAAAAAAACAGTTTAATTTTCGACAAAAAAGATAAATTTTTTAGAAGACAGTTGAATTTCCAACCAAGAAGTTTTTGACCAAAACAGATGAGTTTTCAATTCAAAAGGACGAATTTTTAACAAAATACTTGAATTTTCGATAAAAAAAAGATGAATTTTTAACAAAACAGTGGAATTTTCAGCAATAACAAAATAATTATCAACCAAATAATTGAATTCTCAACCAAAAAAGAACATTTTTTAATAAAATAGTGAAATTTTCAACAATAAAAAATTATAAATCAACCAAAAAGTTACGTTCACAATAAATTATCTGAATTTGTAACAAAGTTTTGCAATTCTTAGCTCACAAAGATGAATTTTCAACCTAAAGAGATGAATTTTTTCTCAAATAGTCGAATTTCCACACAAAAAAGTTTATAAAATCTTCAACCCAAGAAGACGAATTTTCTAGAAAACAGCTGAATTTCCAACCAAGAACTATTCGTCGAAAAAGATGAATTTTCAATCCAAAAATATGAATTTTTAACAAAATAATTAAGTTTTCAACAAAAAAAATGATTTTTAACCGAATAGTTGAATTTTGCAACTAAAAAATTTAATCATCAACCAAACAGTTGCATTTACAACCAAATAGTTGAACTTTCAAGTAAAAGGGGTGAATTTTCAACAAAATAGTCAAATTTATAACCAAATTGATTAATTTTCAAAGAAAAAAGATTAAATTTCAACCAAAAACATTTGCCGAATTTTTTAGAAGACAGCTGCATTTAATGAAATAATTTAATTTTTAACCGAATAAAAGACTGAATATTAATCAATAACTGTTACATTTTTAACCACATAGTTGAAGCTTCAAACAAAACGAAAAAATAATTTTTTAGAAGGAGGCTGTATTTTCATCCAAAAACTTTTCTACCAAAAAAAGATGAATTTTCAATCAAAAAGTATAAATTTTCAACAAAACAGTTGAATTTTCAACCAAAAATTTTAATATTGCACAGCATAGTTGTTTTTCAATCAAATGGTTGAATTTTCAACAAACAAAGATGAATTTTTAACAAAATAGTTGATTTTTTAACCGAACTGTTAAATTTTGAACCTACAAAAACGAATTTTCAACCAAATGGTCGAATTTTCAATCAAATAGTCGAATTTTCACAACAAAAAAAAAGATTATACAATCCTCAAATCAAAAGTACGAATTTTTTAGAAGACAGCTGAATTTTCAACCCAGAACTTTTCTGCAAAAAAGATAATTTTTCAATCCAAAAAGATAAATTTTCAACAAAATAATTAAGTTTTTAACAAAAAATTGATTTTTAACCAAACAGCTGCCTTTTGAACCATATAGTTGAAACTTCAAACCAAAAATACGATTTTTTTAGGAGAAGGTTGAATTTTCAACCAAGAACAAAATAGTGAAATTTTTAACCAAATCGTTGGATTTTCTCACACAAAAAAAAAAAAGATTTTTAGAATCTTCAACCCAAAAAGACGAATTTTTTATAAGACAGTTGCATTTTCAACAAAGAACTTTTCTGCAAAAAAAAAGATGAATTTTTAAACCAAAAAGATGAATTTTTAAACCAAAAAGATTAATTTTTAATCAAATAGTTTAATTTTTAACCGAATAAAAGATTGAATATTAATAAATAACT
>CAKNXH010060295.1:72562-86474 GCA_932178445.1 Andricus quercusramuli
TTTTAACCAAATGATTGAATTTTCAACCAAAAACATGAATTTTCAACGAAGAAGATTAATTTTCTACTGAAAAAGAAAATTTTTCAAAAAATACAGGAATTTTCAAACGAAAACATGACATTTTGAGCGAGAAAATTAATCTTTTACCGAAGAAAGACAAATTTTCAAAAAATAAATTCATTTTCAATTCAAAAAGATAAATTTTCAGCCAAATAGTTGAATTTTCAACTAAAAAAAAAAAGATTTTCAACCAAAAATGGAATAGTTTATTTTTAAGTTGAAAAATTAATTTTTAACAACAACAAAATTTCAACACAATTATTAATCCTTAACAAGAAAATATTAATTTTAAACAGAAGAAATATTCGAAATATTCTGACCTAGTTAAAATTTTAAGTTTTCAAATCAAATCAAATTGGAAAGCATCGAAATGAAATTTGCAATTAACAATTGAATTTTACATGTTAAAATGTTTAAAGATTTAAGTTCAAAATACTAAAATTTGATGAATTTTCAACAAAATATACAAGAATCTTCAACCAAAAATATAATAGTAGACTTTTGAACCAATCAAAGAGGACAATTAGACAATAACACTATTTGAAAAATTTTCAAGTAAAAAGTATAAATTTTCTAGAAGTCTGTTGAATTTACAAATCCAAAATGTCAAATTTTCAACAAAAAATTTCATTTTTGGCCAAGAAATATGAGCATTCTGCACAAAAAGACGAATCACGAATTTTTAGCCAAAAAGACGAATTCTCAACTAAAAATAAAATACTGAACTTTTTATCAACCAAGAACTCTTAGTAGTACAATAACACTATTTAAAAAAATTTCAACCCAAAAAATATGAATTTTTTAGAAGTCACTTGAATTTTCAAACCCGAAAAGTTGATTTTAGATCATTTTTAGCCAAGAAAGATTTGAAAAATTTTCAATTAAATAAATACGAAAAGTTGGATTTTCAACAAAAAAACTCATTTTCAGCCAAGAAAGATGAATATTCTAACAAAAAAAGATAAATTTTCAATCCAAAAAGACGATTCTTCAACAAAAAGGTTGAATTTTGGACCAGAGAGGTTGTCTTTTTAACCAAATAGTTGACTTTTCCATCCAATAATTTAATTTTGAACAAAATAGTTGAATTTTTAACCAAACAGTTGACTTTTCAACCAAAACAGATAAATTTTCAACAAAAAATTCCATCTGAATAGATTTTCCAATGGAAAGTCGTCAAAAATTAAAAATATATTCAAATTTGGAAGTTTCGAAAAAAGAATTTTACTTTTAATATAATATAAAACTAAAAGCTCAAAAGTGGAAACTACTAAATTGGAATGACTTAAAATTAAAAATAGAAGATGCTTAAAAAACTGTCGAATTTGCAAGTATCCAAAGTTGAATGACTTTAAAAATATTCGTTGAATAATACGATAAAATAATCGTTTTTCCAGGTTTCCTTTTTTAAATAAAATAAGGACATAAATGTTTTTTATAGATGTAAAAAATGAGCCATTTCATTTTTTATTGGCCAACAATTATTAAAGGAAGCACAACCATAAATAAATAAATTCTTAATTTTTTGCAAACTTTTTTGAAATCTTCTAAAATTTTTAGGAAATCTTTGAAATCTTTGTGAAATCTCTTGTATTCATTTGAAATCATTAATTAATCATTAATCATTGAAAGTTTAAACATTTTTGGAAATATTCGGAATTTTTGTGAAATCTCTGAAATCTGGTGTACACGCCTTTTGCAAATCTTTGAAATCTTTGCAAATCTTTAGGAAATTCTCGAAATCTTTTGAAAATGATTATGAAATCTTTGAAATCTTTGTCAAATCATTTGAAATAATTGTGCAACTTTTTTTTAAACCTTTTTTTGTGAAATCTTTTTTATTCGTTGACATTATTGAATTATTTTAAATGTCACTGAAATCTTTTCAAATCCTCTAAAATGTTCTGAAACCTTTTTCAAGTCTTTGAAATCCTTTAAATCTTTTGAATATTTCAAAAGCTTTGTGAAATTAATGCTCAACAAAAAATGTTTCTTTCATAATCAACTAAAAACGATTAATTCTCAACCAAAAATAGAATTATTACATTTTCAGATAATTTTAATTAATTTTTATCCAATAAAAAACGAATATTCAACAAAATAGTTCAATCTTAAACCAATAAAATAATTTTTTTTTTTTTCAAGTACAATAGTTCACCTACAATCAGGTAGCTGAATTTTTGACCAAAAAAGATGAGTTTTTAGTTTTAAGCAAAATAGTAAATTTTTCAAGAAAATAATTAAATTCTTAACCAAAAGAGATGAATTATGAACCATAAATTCAACAAAATACTTGGTAAAGTCTACAAAGAATGTCTACAAATATCTTTACTTATTCTGTAATGAGTAAAAGATAAATTATGTCTTGATAAATAAAAAAATTTTCAGTGTTCATAGTTATATTTTCAGATAAATTAATTGATTTTTAACCAATAAAAACGAATCTTCAACAAAATAGTTCAATCATAAACCAATAAAATAATTTTTTTAAGTACAATAGTTCGCCTTCAATCAGGTAAGGTAAAGGTACCTATCATGAGACAAATTTTGAGGAGGTTTTGAGATTTTCGTTGATTTTTGAACGATAGTAGAATATATTTTAAAAATGTTTATATCAATAAATGCGCTGATCTTTTCCGAATGAGAAACACCTATTAAACGTTTAATTGAGTTTAGGCAAAGTTATTATATTTATGAAAAAGCGGAACGACCTTTATGTACCTATTATGAAACAACTTTTGGACTCTTGTACTGGTGTTCCATAATGGGTGTCCCTATTATGGAACAGCAAAGAAATGTGTGTTTTCTTTTTATTAATATGGCTTATTTTATATTATTTTCTATATCAAATCGAACTAAATGGTACAATGAACTTTTATTTCAATCGTTCATAGAGATAAATAAATTGAATACAAGTTTTCATTAAAATTGAGAAACCTAACCTACAAAGGGTAGTTTTCGTGAACGAAGTAAGTTATATTTAATTTTTGCTAAAAAATGTTTGTTATAGAGAATGAGTTTTTATTTAGGTGAATGAAAAAAAGAAACAACCATGTATAATGAACTCAAAGCTTAAGAAACTTGGTCAAAGTAAAGTGTAAATAAAATATTAGGCCAAGTACCCTTTTCGTTTTCTTTCTTTTATTGTACTCTATAATATCTTCCTGTGTTTTATTTATTATTCGTCCTTTTTCGTAAAAAATTATTCTTCTTGGTTGAAAATTCATATTTTTCCTTGAATATTCAACAGTTCTTTCTAAATTTGTTTTCTCTGTTGACTGAAAAGTATTTTTTAATTAAAAGCACAACTTTTCTTGAAAATTTGTCTTGTTTGGTCGAGCTTGACTGTTTTTTATTCAAATTTCAAATCTTTTTTGGTTGAAATTTAAATGACATTACACTGTTTGTTGAGAATTCATCTGTTTTAGTTGAAAATTTAACTCCTTCGTTAAAAGTGTAACTCTTTTTAAACAATTAATTTTGTTGAAAATCAGTTTTTTTACTTAAACTTTGATTATTCTAGTCGAAAATTCAACTATTTTGTTGAAAAATCTTTTTTTTTTTGCTAGAAATTAGCTGTTTTTTTAACAGAAAATTTAACTATTTCATCTTTGGTTAAAATTGTATCTTTTTTGGACGAAAATTTAACTGTTCAATTGATAATTGATCTGTTTTATTTAAAAATGAAAATATTTTGTGAAAATTTTTTGTACCTTTTTGCTATAAAATTCAATTATCCCAGTTGAAGATTCATCATTTTATTTGAAAATTCATTTCTGATTGAAAATTTAACGACCTTGTTGAAAATCAATTTTTCCAACTGAAAATTGATCTATTCCAGTTGAAAATGTAACTATTTTGTTGGAAGATCGCTTTTTTTTTGTTAGAAATTAGTTTTTTTTCAAAGAAAATTTAACTATTCTATTTTTGAAAAAAATGTATCTTTTTTAGACACAAGCTTAACTGTTTGATTGATAATTTATTGATCTTTTTCTCAATTAAAATATTTTGTGAAAATTTTTTGTACCTTTTTGGTATAAAATTCAACTATTCCAGTTGAAGATTCATCATTTTAGTTGAAAATTCATCACATTTGTCGAAAATTGAACTGTTTGATTGAAAATCCGTTTTGTTTTTGTTAAACATTAATTTCTTAACTTAACGTTTGACTATTCTATTTTTTGTTGAAAATTCTTCTCTATTTTTTTTGTAAAATTCAACTGTTGGTTAACAATGTAACATTTTCAGTTGCCATTTCAACAACTTATTTGCAAATTCACATATATTGTGTTCAAACTTTGTATTCTTTTTTAGAAAATTAATCTTCATGGTTGAATATTCATCTTTTTGGTTAAAAATGCAACCATTTCAGTGAAAGATTCATCATTTTAATTGAAAATTTGTCTGTTTGTTTTTAGATTCAATTATTCCAGTTAAAGATTCATCATTTCATTTGAAAATTGATCACTTTGGTTGAAAATTCATATTTTTTCTTGTTAAAAATTAATTTTTTGAACAGAAAATTTAACTATTCTATTTTTGGTTAAAAAAGTATCTTTGTATACGACAGTTAAACTGTTTGATTGATGATTGATCTTTTTTTTTAAATTAAAATGTTTGGTGAAAATTCGTTGTACCTTTTTAGTATAAAATTCAACTAGTCCAGTTGAAGATTCATCATTTCAGTTGAAAATTCATCACATTAGTTTAAAATTGAACTGTTTGATTGAAAATCGTTTTTTTTTTTCGTTAAAAATTAATTTGTTTAACTTAACGTTTGGCTATTCTATTTTTTGTTGAACATTCTTCTCTATTTTTTTTTGTAAAATTCAACTATTTTGTTGAGAATTAATATTTTTTTGGTTGACAATTGATTTGTTCAACTCAAAGTTTGAGCATTATATGATAATAACAACATAGTTCATATTAATATACATAATATATATAATATAATATATATATATATATATATATATTAATATATATATATAATATAATAAAAGCAAATTTTATTGCAAAAGTTCCTCTGTTCCATAAATAGGAGCAAGCGTTGAAAACGTGCCCTTCGATATGAAACACCCATGTTTCTCCGTTCCATAAATAAGGACCATTTTAGAAAAGGTGTACGTATTATAAAACAACTAATTAATAAATAAAGTTGCATCCAAATAAAGAAAACGCGCAGCAATCTCAAATCTATAAATCTCAAGCTGTCATTTAATGTATTACACATGTAAAATAATCAAAATTTGTGAATACACGAGATAAAACAAATTATAGGTATCAAGCCTTCTGACTCGGATAAATGGCAGTCAATTCTCTCGAGTGTGGAGGTTAGATAATTAAAATTATTTTTCAGTGTTTAAAACTTCAGAACCATACTGGATTTTTATATAGATAAGAATCCTCACTTTCATCATTATTAATATAGTAATTTGTATTGAAAAATATACCTTGAAATTATTTATAAATCGAATTATTTGTCAAACTGTTTCATAAGTGGGACATGTTTCATGATAGGTACCTTTACCTTAGCTGAATTTTCGACCAAAAAAGATGAGTTTCTAGTTTTCAGCAAAATAGTATAGAATTTTCAACAAAATAAAATAATTAGAATTATTTTTTTACAACAAAATAATAATTATCTTTAATAAAATACTTGGTAAAGTCTACAAAAAGTGCCTAGAAATATATTTATTCTGTAATGAGTAAAAGATAAATTATATCTTGATAAATAAAAAACATTTCAATGGCAAGATTTTTTCTAAACGAGATGTTTCTTTCAAAATAGACTAAAAGATTTAAACTACTTTTCGTATTTCAATAAAATAACTGTTTTAAAAGCAAAAAATTCTAATTCAAGGTTTTCGTGAAAAATTCAAGATTTCCAGGTTTTTAAGGTTTAAAAAAAAATTCAAGGAGAATCCCAGGATTTGAAGGTTTTCCTGATCGCTGGACACCCTCTCCTTTATAAAATCGCAAAAACAACACTTATAAAGTAAATTGTTAAGTATTTTTATTTTATTTTTTTTATTTATTTTTTATTTTATTTTTTTTATTTTTTATTGTTGAGTATTTTGGCATCTTTTCCTGCAAGTTCCGTGCCTTTGAATATATTTCACACTTGATTTGCCCTCACTTGTACAGAAAAATACACGTGTGAACATTTAAAATAATACAAACAATTGAAGACAAATGCGGAGGTGGAAAATAAATTCTGAGCAACCTTGATCTTGTTTGAAAAGTAATCTGGTAAAAGGCTTCTGTATGTGCAAATAAATATTATCAAGAGTATATCAATTACGGTAGAAAATTCGATAAAAATATTCCTCATTACTGATTGTGAGTATAATAAATAAATATTGATTGAGTTTTGTAACACTGATAATGTTTCTTTTTTTTGTTGATTTTCTTTCCTGATATAAATTATGAATCCCGTTTAATATTGACGTATTTCCATATGAAACGTAATTAAGTAATCAAAAGATTAGTATTATCATAATTATTGGCAAAGATAAATTTGACGAGTATAAAGTCGAATTTCCTGATTACGATCAGTCGTTACAATGAAAGTTGGCATTTAAATTTACAAACGAAAAGGTCATTAGTCTAATTTTTTGATGATTTAAAAATAGCAGACTTCTGAGTTTAAAATTCTCACAAGAAAGGCGAAATATGGTGAGTTTTCACGAAAATAGGGGGATATATTCTTTTGAATAAAATTACTGTATATATTGCATTTTCAAAAGAATAGTCAAATTTTCAGCCAAAAAATAATAATTTTGTACCAAAAAAGACGAATTTTCTATCCAAAAAGACGAATGTTTAACAAAACAATCAAATTTTCGACCCAAAAAGAAAACTATTTTAACAAAATAGTGGAATTTTCAATGACAAAATTAATTCTTCAATAAAATAGTTAAATCCTCGACTAATCAGATTATCAAAAGAGATAAATTTTTTAGCCAAAAAGACCAATTTTCTAAAAAACAGTTGAATTCTCAATAAAAAAGTTAATCTTGAAGCAAATATTTGAATTTTTCACCCAAATAGTTAAATTTTCGGCCCAAAAAGATGAATTTTTAACCAAAAAGACCTATTTTCTACACGAGTTTTCAACCAAACTGTTGAATTTAAAAAAAAGTTGAATTTTCTAACAAACTATTAAATTTTCCACCCAAAAAGACAAATTTTCTATAAAAAAGTCAAATTTTCAATCTGGAAATTAGAATTCTCAACAAAAAAAGTTAATTTTTAGGCAAATAGTTGAATTTTCTACAAAAAGACTTAAATTTTGAACCAAAAAAGATGAATTTTCATCCTAAGATAATTAATTTTCTACCAAAAAAATTGAATTTCAATAAAATAGTTGAATCCTAAACCAAACAGGGTATTTTTTAACGAACGAGTTGAATTTTAAACTAAAAAGTTAATTTTCAAGCAAATAGTTGATTATTATACAAAAAAAATATAATTTTTATTCCAAAAAGTCGAACTTTTCACAAAACGATGGAATTTTCAACCCGTAAATATGAATTTTTAACAAAAAAGTTAATTCTCACCAAAAAGTTTAACTTTCTATCAAAATCGTCAATCTTCTACCAAATAAGAGGAATTTTCAACAAAATAGACGAATTTTAGACCCAAAAAGATAACCTTTTAACAAAATACTTGAATTTTTACCCAAATAGATGTCTTTTCAACGAATGAAAATAAATTTGCAAACAAATAAATGAAATATCAAATACAAAAGACAGATTTTGAACCAAAATTGAAAGCAGATGAAACAGATCGAACGACGGATATGAATTTTAATATAAAAATACGAATTTTTTTACAAAAAAGTTCATTTTTAACCAATAGTTGAAATTTATAACCTGAAACATATTATGACACTATTTTGACACTATTTTTAAAATTTTTGATACTATTTACATTATTTTTTATATCGAAAGTGAGTCCATTATACTTTTTTTTTTATAAATCGAATGAAAATCATTAACTTAAATACCCATGATTTTAAATAAATTGTATTACTTTCAAATTACAATTCTGTAGAGTTTTTGAATATTTGTAAAGAATTTAAAAAAAACTGAAAATCAATATTGCAGTAGTGAGGTTATGCCGTTGCCACTTCATTTCCCAACAGATGGCACCACCAACGGAGGGTTCTGTTCCTTGCCAAGTTACCGACAGTCGGTAAAACAGTGAGTTCGGTATTGTAGTTTCATGTTGCGATAGCATTGTACCATCGGTCGGTAAAAGAGAGAGGTCGGTAATTTCAAGGTTCTGTTCCATGCTGAGTTGGTAAAACTGTGAGGTTGGTGATGGAGAATCCTGCCAAGTTAACATTATAAGGTTATGTTCCGTGCTAAGCGACCATTGAACGGTGAAAAAGTTTATTGACATCGGTCAGTAAAACAGGGAGGTCAGTAATTTTTATGTGATCATTTTAGCATATGCCGGTAAGGTAGTGAACCATGGTAATTTCGGCCGGTATAACTGTGAGTTCGGGATTTTTAAATGATCATTGTAACATATGTCGATAAGGTAGGGAGTCACGCTACCATTAGTTGGTAAAACAGCGAGGTCGTTATTTTTTTATATTATCATTTTGCCATCAGTTGGAAAGTAGGTAAGCATGTTGCCATGAGTCGGTAAAAAGAGAGGCCCTATAAAAAATACGAACCTCGCTGTTTTACCGACCGATTTTAATCAAATGTTGCATCGATCAATGGTCACTTAACACGGAACAGAACCTTATAATGTTAAATTAGCAGGAATCTTAATTACCAACCTCACTGTTTTATCCACTTAGCACGGAACAGAACCCTCCCTTCGTCGGTGGCGCCATCTGTTGGGAAATGAAGTGGCAGCGGAATGGTCCTACTACTTATTACTTTTAAATATAAATTTGAAATTAAATAATTAAAAGGATTGCTTGACATAATTTGTTGCAAAATTTACTTTGGCACGAATTTAGTATCTGAAAACAATTTCAGTCATCTAACTCCGTGTGGGGCATCGCACGTTTCGGCCGAATGAAATTCAATGAATGAAACTCACACCTTCTCTTCTGATTTTCTAAATCTGTCTCTCTTACTCAGTGTTCTTTGCTCTCATACTATTCTGCTTTTAAATGTTTTTCAATTCGTGCCAAATTTTCTTAGACCTTCAAAAACCGGCACCTATAGCGGGTTAACATTTCTTACAAAAAATGTCACATTCCACACACTTTCCCCTTTTCCCCTATTTTCGCCTTTTTAAAATAATTCCTCTTTTTCCCAGTTTTCAAGAAACTATTATGTTTTTCGTTCAGAATTCATATATTTTGGTTAAAAATTCTACTATTTGGTTGGAAATTAAATTATTTTGTTTAAAAGCCATTTTTCTTGTTCGAAAATTGAACTGAAAATGCGTCCTTTTTGGTCAAAAATTGATGTATTTTGTTGAAAATTCATTTTTTTTTTTCAAATTCAACTACTTGGTTGAACTACTTCCCTCAAAATTCAATGCTTTTGTTTGAAGATACATATTTTTAGGAGAAAATCCATCTCTTTGGTTGAAAATTGAACAGTTTGGTAAAAAAAAATGTTGTATTGAAAATTGATTTTTTTAAATGAAACTTAAGTTATTACATTTTTGGTAAAAAATTGATCTTTTTTAGTTTAAAAATTCAACTATTTGGTTTAAAATTAATTAATTTTGTTAAAAATTCATTCCTTTTAGTAGAAAATTTATGTTTTTTGTTGAAAATTCATATTCTCAGGTTGGAAATTCAACTCCTAGGTCGAAAGCTGAACTAGTTTGTGAAAAATTATTTATTTTAGTAAAAAATTATTTCTTTCAATTAAAAATTCATTTCTTTGGCTGCAAATTAAACTATTTTGCTAAAAACTCGTTTTCTAAAAATGAAAATTAATTTTTTGGCTGCAAATTTCCCTATTCCATTTTTTATTTGAAAATTCAATCGTATGGTTTAAAATGAATGAATTTTGTTAAAAATTTGTCCTTTATGATGAACAATTTATGTATTTTATTAAAGATTCATATTTTTAGGTTACAAATTTCACACCTAAGTTGAAAGATGAACTAGTTTGTGAAAAAATTTTTATTTTAGTTAAAAATTATTTATTTTAATTAAAAACAAATATGTTTAGCAGAAAATTTCATTTTTTTTCATACTTTTTTTTAATGAAAATTAATTTTTTTATTTAAATTTAACTATTACATTTTTGATAAAAAATTTATCTTTTTTAGTTGAACATTCAATCGTATGGTTCAAAGTTAATGAATTTTGTTAACAATTCCTCGTTTATGTTGAAAAATTTATGAATTTTATTGAAAATTCATATTTTCAGGTTGAAAATTCAACTCCTAGTTTTAAAGTTGAACTATTTGTTAAAAATTAAATTGTTTGGTTGAAGATTCATAACTTTAGTTTAAAAATCATTATTTTTATGAAAGTTGAACCATTTCGTTGCAGAATTTGTTGTTTTTTAAATAAAAATTAATTTTTTTAATTAAAAATGTAACCATTCCATTTTCAATTAAAAATTTATCTTTTTTAGTTGAAAATTCAACCGTTTGGTAAAAAATTCTACTTTTGGTTAAAAATTCCATAATTTTATTAAAAACTAAACTATTTTGTTAAAAACTGAAAATTCATATTTTTTGGTCGAAAATTCAGCTACCTGATTAGAAGTTGAACAACTTTTAACAAAATACTTTTTTGATTGAAGATTGATCTATTTTGTTAAAGATTCTTTTTTTTTTGTTGAAAATTATTTTTTTTTAATCTGCAAATTTCAATATTCAGTTGTTTAAATACATTTTTTTATTAAATAATTTTCTTATTTGGTTCAAAATTAAATTATTTTGTTGAAAATTCAACAAATTTGTCAAAAACTCATATTTCTTGGTTGAAGAAATTGAAAATTGAAGAAGTTTTTTTGTTTGTTAAAAAGTCATTTTTTAAACTGAAAATTTAACTATTTACTTGAAAATTGAACTGACTGATTGTAAATTAACTTTTTCATTGAAAATTCACATTTGGGGTTTGAAATTCAAAAGTTTTGTTGAAAATTCGTCTTCTTTAGTAGAAAATTAATTTTTTTTGTTAAAAATTAAGTATTTTATTGAAAATTCATCTTTGTTGGTTGCAACAGTTTACACTGGAACCTCGATTTATGCAACACAACTGATGCAACTTATGCGCTAAGAATGCGACCCTCGTGCTGTTTGTCACGCTTGACTAAGCACCTGAGCACACTGAGCACCTTTTTACTAAAATCGAGGTTCCAGTGTATTTTTGATTGAATTATTTTTTGTTGAAATATAAACTAATACATTTTTCGTTGAAAATTCATCTTTTTAGATTAAAAATTCAACTTCCTGGCTGAAAGTTGAACTACTACTACATTAATTTTTTTTTTATTAATAATTCATAATTTCAGTTTGGACATTCGGTTCTTTTGGATACGAAATAATTTTTGTAAACTGCAAATTGAACTATTTTATTTAAAATTCAACTAATTGGTTGTAAATTAACTTTTTTGTTGATAATTCATATCCCTGGGATGAAAATCAAACTGTTTTTTAGAAAATTCGGGTTTTTAAATTGAAAAGCAATACTTCTCAAATCGTGTTTTTTGGTAGAAAAGTAACCTTCTTGGTTGAAAATTCAACTATTTGGTTAAAAATGTATGTAATTTGTTGAAAATTCGCATTTGTTGGCTTGAAAAAATTTTCAATTAAGTATTTTTTTCTTTAATAAATCAACAATATTTCTTGGCTGAAAACTTATCTTTCTAACTTAAAAATTTATCTCTTTTGATAGAAAATTAATCTGTTTTGGTTGAGATTCAACAATTTTGTCGGAAATTCGTCCTTTTTGGTTCAATTCAACAGTTTTTGATTTAAAATGAAAATTTTTCTTTGTTAAAAAAGCAACTATTACATTCTTTGTTTATAATTAATCTTTTTTAGTTGAAAATTCAAGTACTTGGTGATACATTTTACTAGTATTTTTGTCATTTCTATACTGTCATCTAAAATTTGTAACTCTGCCAAAATGTGTTTTGGCACCACTACTTTACTCAAATATTTTAATGGAAATTTTATCGCCTAGTAGAAATGTGCAAAACGATCAAGATATCAAATTCTAAATTTGAAATATATAAAAAGCCTTTAAAACCTTAAACTGAAAATCAATACAATGTTACATTTTTTTGAACAATAAATATAATTTATAAAAATCTAATTAAATTCATATTCACTGTCCAAAATGGTTCGCTGATCTAACAATAAATATGTTCTATAAACTATATAATCAAATTGTTATTCACATATCGCAATGCGATTTATGTATGTTAATTACAACCTGTAATGTAATCACGCTCGAAACAAATTGGCTGTCGTCCAATGTATAAAATTCAGTGTAGCAGACAAACTGGCAGACTAAAATCCAAGATTTGTAAAGCTGATGATTGGACATAAAATAGTTGGCTAGGAAGATGAATTTTTAACCAAATAGTTGCATTTTCGTTCGAAAAAATCAATTTTCAATTAAACAGTTGCATTTAAAACGAAATAGTTGAACTTTCAAGCAAAAGAGATGAATTTTTAATAGAAAATTGAATTTTTAATCGAATAATTGAATTTTCAATCTAAAAAGATGATCGTTCAAACCAAAAAGATGAATTTTCAACAAGAGTTGAATCTTCAACTCAAAAAGAAAAAAAAGCTCAACCAAATTGTTGAATTTTCATACCAAAAATAAAATTTTTTTACAAAGTGGTTATATTTTCAATCCAAAAATATGAATTTTCAACAAAAAACTTAATTTTCAAGCAAATAGCTTGATTTTCAACTAAACTCATGAACCTTCAACCAAAAAACTAAATGTTTCAAAAGTAGTTCGATTTTCAACCTAATAGATGAATTTTCAACCCAAAAAAGACTATTTTTCAACTATACAAGATCAATTTTCAGTAAAAAATTATTTCTTAACCAAAAAACCTGAATTTTCAATAAAATAGTTAAATTTTCAACCAAAAAAATATGATTTTTCAATAAAATAAATGAATTTTCAATAAAATAGTTAAACTTTCAACCAAAGAGATAAATTTTCAACTAAAATTATGAATTTTCAACAAACAAATTGATTTTTAACCAAGTAGTTGAATTTTCAACCGAGTTGTTGAATTTTTAACCAAAAAAATTGAATTCTCAACCAAAATTTTGATATTTCAACAAAAAAGCCGACTATTCAACCAAACACATGAATTTTCAACCAAAAGTTGAATCTTCAACCAGGCAAGATCAATTTTCAGTAAAAAAAAAAATTATTTCTCAACAAAAAACATAAATTTTCAACAAAATAGTTCAATTTTGAGCCCAAGAGACAAATTTTTTACTAAAATGATTAATTTTCAACAAACAAATTGATTTTTAACCAAGTAGTTGAATTTTCAACCATGGAAATTGAATTCTCAACAAAAAACTGATAATTCAACAACAAAAAAACGATTTTTCAACAAAACACATGATTTTTCAACCAAACAGTTCAATTTTCAAGTATACAAGATTAATTTTCAGTAAAAAAAAATTTAACTAAGAAACATGAATTTTCAATAAAATAGTTAAATTTCCCACCAAAAAGATGAATTTTCAACAAAAAAATCAATTTTTAACCAAGTAATTCAACTGTCTACCAAGTAGTTGAATTTTCAAAAAAAAATTGAATTCTCAAAACAAAAATTTGATATTTCAACCAAAAAAGCCGATTTTTCAACAAAACACATGAATTTTCAACCAAATATTTAAATTTTCAACTATACAAGATCAATTT
>CAKNXH010060295.1:86484-97901 GCA_932178445.1 Andricus quercusramuli
ACCAAAAAACATGAATTTTCAATAAAATAGTTAAATTTTCAACCAAAAAGATGAATTTTCTACAAAAAAATCAATTTTTAACAACAAATTTGATATTTCAATCAAAAAAGCCAATTTTTCAACAAAATGAATGAATTTTTAACCAAATATTTAAATTTTCAACTATACAAGATCAATTTTCAGTAAAAAATGATTTCTTAACAAAAAACATGAATTTTCACTAAAATAGTTAAATTTTCAACCAAAGAGTTGAATTTTCAACAAACAAATTAATTTTTAACCAAGTAGTTCAACATGAAATTCCAACAAAATTGTTAAATTTTCAACAAAAAGTATGAATTTTCAAATAAAATTATGAATCGTTAACAACAACAAAATAAATTTTTGAACTATAAAGTGCAATTTTCAACCTAATAGTTTAATCCTCAACTAAAACAGAATAATTTTCAACCAAAAAGAGACGAATTTTCAACATGAAATTTCACCCAAAAATGAAATAGTCACATTTTCAGTTAAAAAAATTATTTCACAACCAAAGAACATGCATTTTCAACAAAATAGTTAAATTTCCAACAAGAGAGATAAATTTTCAACTAAAAAAGATCAATTTTCCATAAAATACATCAATTTTCAACTGAAAAAGATGAATATTCAATCGAAAATAGAATAGCAAATTTTCAGTTAAGTGAAAAAATTTCCAATAAAAAAAAGAAGAATTTTCAAACAAATAGTTAAGCTTTTAAACGAAAAAATGAATTATCAACTAAAATGATGAATCATTAACCAAAAAAATTAATTTTACACCACATAGTTAAATTAATTCCCTACCAAAATGGACGAATTTTCAACTAAGATCAATTTTAAAACAGAAAGTAAAATTTTTAACAAAGTATTTCCTTTTTTAACTAAGTAGTTAGATATTCACACAAAAACGATGAATTCTATAAAAAAAGTTAATAGTGGGAATCAACGAAAAAATACGAATTTTTAACAAAATAGATCCATTTTCAACTAAAAAGCTGAATTCTCTACCAAAAAGATAAATTAAAAAAAGTTTTTAACCAATTAGTTAAATTTTCATTTAAAGAGATGAATCTTCAACAAAGAAATAATTTTTTAACAAGGCAGTTGGAACAAAAACCTAAAAGAAAACAGTTTCAACCAAACTGTGAAATTTCCAAAACAAAATCGCAAATTTTCTACAAAACAATTGAATTTTTAATCTAAAGATATGAATTTTCAACAAAATAGTTGAATTTTCAACAAAATAATTAAATTTTTAACTGAAAGAGATGAATTTTGAACAAAAAATATAATAGTAGACTGTTCAATTAAAAAGAATTAACTTTAAACTAAAAAAGATGACTTTTTAACGAAAAGATGAATTTTCAATTCAAAAGGACGAGTTTTATTTTCAAAAAGACAAATAAACTTTCAACCAAATAGTAGAATTTTGAAGGAAAAGAGATTAATTCTGAACTATAAATATAGCAGTAAACTTATCAACTCAACAGAATTAACTTTCAACCAAAAAATATAACTTTTGAACCAGAAGATGAATTTTCAATTCAAAAGGACGAATTTTCAATCAAATAGTAGAATTTGTAAACAAGAGAGATAAATTCTGAACCAAAAATTCATTAGAAGACTTTTTTCATAAAAATAATTAACTTTCAAAGCATCAACCTTATTGGATTCTAATAATTCAGTTCGAATTTAGCAAAAAAAGAGGAATTCTTTTTTAAAAAAAAGGGGGAAAGCGAGTCTAAGTCAAGAATTTCCTCCCTTTAATAAAACATGACACAAAATTTACTTTTTGGAAAATTTAATTACAATAAAACTGATTTTTCTAAATTTAAAGAAATGACTCATTCCTCAAAACCAAGGTATGCAAAAGATAAGTTTAAGGAAATACGTGTAGCGATTTGAATGATAGAATTATCAGAAAGTAATTGACGTCAGAGCAGAGATTTCTGTCAGAATTACAAATATTGATATGTAAGCTTAGCAAATAAAAATGTCGACATCTGTTATGAAAATTTTCCATGGAAACTTTAATTAAAAAAAAAAAAAAACTAAATCCACCCTTGGAAGTTTTGTTGATTTTTTGAAAGACTTGGAATGATCTAAAAAAAATAGTATTTTTGTCTTTCAAATTAAAACATTCAAAGTTGAAATCTTTTGAATTAAAACAAAACTTTAAAATTAGTTAATTCAAACGCTCAATAATTTATACATACAACATTTTAAAAATTATATTATATTATGCAAATTTAAGTTAGAAAAATTTACAATTTAAAGATTACAAATGTTTTTGAATTAAATACTTTTTTAAATAAGAAGTTACATTATTTTAATTTCGAGTCGTAACAAATTAATATTTTTTCAATCGTTATTTATACATTAAAATTGGTTTTGAAATATTTCAAAATATTCTATTAAACATTTTTTTCAAATAAAAAATTACTTTAAATTTTCGCAAGAATCTTTAGAAAATTTTTGTATTATCTTGAAACCTTTTAAAATCCTTAAATAGCTTCAAAATTTTTATTCAAAATCTTAAAAAATCTATATTTTGCTTTATAATTTTTGGAATCTTGACCAATTTTAAATTATTTTTGAAATTCTCTCAAAACTTCTGAATATCTTTTAAAATGATTCGAATCTTTTCTTAAATTTTTAATAAATCCTGCAAAATTAAAAAACTTGCTTAAAAATCTTCCACAGTTTTTTTAGAATTATGAGAATTTTTCAAAATTCTTTAAAAATATTCTCTCAAGACTAATTCTTCAAAATAAAAAATTTTCATTCTTTTGAATTTTCTTAAAGCGTTTGAAAAGCTTCAAGATTTTTTTTTCGAAATCTTCAAAAATCTACATTCTGTTTTACATTTTTGAAATTTTTTCAAGTTTTAAATTATTTTTTAATTTTTTCATAACTTCTAAATTTCTCTTGAACTTACATACATTTTTTTTAAATTAAATTAAACACTTTTTTAAATTAGAATTTGAATTATTTTAATTTCGAGTTGTAATAAATTAATATTTTTTGAATCGTTATTTATACATTAAAATTCGTTTTGAGATATTTCTAAACATTCTATTAAACATTTTTTTTAAAATAACAAATTACTTTAAATTTTCCCAAGAATCGTTAGAAATTTTTTTTATTATCTTGAAACCTTTTAAAGTCCCTAAATAACCTCAAAATTTGTATTAAAAATCTTCAAAAATCTACATTTTTTATACTTTTTGGAATCTTGACAAATTTTAAATTATTTTTGAAATTCTTTCAAAACTTCTAAATATCTTTTAAAATGATTCTAATTTTTCCTTAAAGTTTTAAAAAATCCTTCAAAATTAAAAAAAACTTGCTTTAAAATCTTCCACATTTTTTCAGAATTTCGAGAATCTTTCAAATTTTTTAAAAATATTCTCTTAAGCCTAATTTTTCAAAATACAAAATTTTAATTTTTCTGAAAATCTTTTTAAAAATGTTGATAATTTTGAATTTTCTTAAAACGTTTGAAAATCTTCAAATTTTTTTTTTCGAAATCTTCAAAAATCTACATTCTGTTTTACATTTTTGAAATTTTTTCGAGTTTTCAATTATTTCTGAATCTTTTTATAACTTCTAAATATCTCTTAAACTTACTTACATTTTTTCTAAAGTAACAATTGTTCAATTGTTATTCATTCGTTATAATTTGTTTGTGTTTAACATTTTTTTAATTTTCTGTTGAAATTAATTTTTCAAAATGAAAAATCATTTGAAATTTTCACAGAAATCATAAAAAATTTATAAATATTTTGTTTTAAATCTTTTCAAGTTTTCAAGTAAGTTTGAATCCTTTCAACATTTGTAAATATCTCAACTTACTGGAATTTTTTCTAAATCAGTAATTGTTTACCTATTATATACACAAAAGTTAAACAATTTTAATAAAAAATACAAAGTTTCTAAAGTAGAACAATTGTTTACATTTGTTTAATTACCAACGCTTTCGAATTGAAACATTTAAATTTTTAACATTAAAATCTGAACATTGTTTAATTTTGAACAGATTCAGAATCATCCTCTAAAATCAATAAATTATTAATCAATTTCAAATACTCGAACTACAGTTCAAAAATTATTAATAAATTTGTATTTACAGTTGATCAACTTGAAACCTTTTTTGTTTAAAATTCTTTTATTTGAAAATGTACCCATAAAAATAAGGACCTAGAATGTAAAATTTTTATGGCAAAAGATCTGAGAATTACATATTGTGCACTGAATGATTTCATAATTAAAAAATTTAGCAAGTGAACATATAAATGTAAAAAAGTTAAAATCAAAATTATTTTAAATTGCATTATATACCATGTTAAATTTAGGGTGATTGGATAGATTTTTCTTCTAAAAATTGGTGAAATTCCCGGTCAAAAAATAAATTCATTGTAATTTCCCGGGCTTTTCGAATTTTTGAAAATTTAAGTACCTTTTTCCGTCGATTCCAGAGAGATTTTAGACCTTGAATCGAGAGAAAAGATCCATAAGATTTATTGCTCTTGTTACTCGAACAAGACGACAAAGACAAACTCGATCGACTGTCACCCACAGAAAAGAGTAAAGAAGAGTTTTCATCAACGTTGTCATTACTTCCTCTGTAATATCCTGGCATAAGCAGGTCAAAATCTGGACTCACTCTCATAATCCTGCACTTTTAACACTTGCCACCAAAGAAAGAATAAATTCTAAAATCACTTCTTCACTTCTGATCAAAGCAGATCGAATCCCAATAAAATCCCAAAGTTCCATTTTTATCAGTCACTCAGAAATCCTTCATTCTATGACGAGAAGTAGATGCAAAGTTTCCTTCCACAACGATGACTGTTTTTTCCAGAATGTAAAACCGATATTTAAATCCGGATCACAAGTCACTCCAAACATTGTAGCCTTGACCACTGAGACACAAATAAGTCGAAATTATCAATTCTGAAAGGAATCTTCACTTTTTCCCCCTTTTTCCATAAAATTTCTCTCTCTAATCTTGATCCGGGAAATCGTCGACGGAAAATTGGTACGGAAAATCGAGGGTATCAAGCAACTCTCGAGGAAGCCAAGAACTTGAAGAAGAGTGTTTTGAGCAGTGTGGAAAGAGGAAATTCCCATCGATTACTGATCGCTTTCAGGAAAAAGATGAAGAAAGGGAATACAGAACATAGATCACTGCTCAAGATGGTCGTCCATCATCTTCTGATAAGTGATAACGAACTACACTGAAGCCGTCCTGTCGTGATACCTTATCTTCGACATTATACGTGACTAACACTCAAATCCGTTACATAAGGTGCACCACAATTAATGTAAACTTGGTCGAATAACGACTGCTTCCTTTAATTGATAGTTGCAGCTTCTTTGACGAATAGCTAGTGCTTCTCGGATAGTTTATCAGTTTCTGGTCCATTGCCTTGGGTCACAAGTACAGTGAAATGGAAGAAAGCTCTGGTTCAACAACTCGTGTGACCTACGATTGTTTATCTGAAAAAACACTAGAAATCAGCTTTTCTTACTGATTTTCTTGTCAAGATGTTCACGTGTTTATCAAAATCTAAGGTCACCAAGGTGTCTAGTCAAATCCTGACAAAATTATCTGACACTTCCAGGTTTCTTCCAGGTATCATTGGTTTACGTAAACAAAATAATTTATAAAAAATTCTGAACGTAATTTTTAGTTTCCAAAAATGTTTTACTAGTTATTGCTTGTAGAATTAGGCAGGGTGTCCGAGAACTTCATTTTCAAAATTCCCTTATTTTTCCTTGTCTAATTTTTCATTTTCCTCGATCATTAATATTCAAGTACCAGCATTTTAATCTTGAAATACTTTTAGCATGTAATCTTTTATAAACGCAGGGATCACAGCGCATAGGGAGCTCAAAAAAGGGAAAATAGGGTGGTTTTCTCACTAAAAAGGGGAAAATAGGGGAAAGATTAAACATTTATTTTCAGATGTCGAAAAGAACAAACAATCTTTTTGTAAGACATGCTACATTTTTAATCATTTTTAATGATTTTTCAATGATTTCTGCCATTAAAGATTTATTTTTAAAAATTGGACGTACTTAGAACGTTGGAAATCCATCCAGAGTGATATAAAAAAGTCAGAGAAAAAATAAAATTAGTTAAATACAAACTTTTGATATGTTTAATATCCTTCTCATGAATATTTCTCTCCAAGATTTGTCATTTCATCCTTACTATAACTTTTTTTTTATTTTCAGGAAAAATCCGAATCATTTTAAGACACTTAGCAGGGGTCGAAGTTTTGACAATATTCAAAATTTAATTAAAATTCGAAGATTAATAAAAAATTAGAAACTTTTTAAGAATTTTGAAAGGTATCAAGAGAACAACAAATATCTTAAGATACCTAAAAAAATTTCAAATGATTCTTTATTTTGAAAAAAAAATTGAAAAAGATTTAAAAACATTTTAAATGATTTCCTAAATTTTCAAAAAAGAATAGATATAGAAGATTAATCTTTTTTGGAAGTTCGTATATGTTTAAAACAAAATGAAGATTTTTAAAGAATTCGAAA
Source organism: Andricus quercusramuli (assembly GCA_932178445.1). Taxonomy (NCBI): domain Eukaryota; kingdom Metazoa; phylum Arthropoda; class Insecta; order Hymenoptera; family Cynipidae; genus Andricus; species Andricus quercusramuli. The sequence goes on from CAKNXH010060295.1 coordinate 93,070, forward strand.
AGTTTCAAGCGAACGACATTTGTTCCTAAAAATTCCTAGATTTTTGTATTTTGTAAAAATAACTCTTAGAGAATATTTTTCTAAATATTTCAAAACTTTTCCAATGATTTCCTAAAATTTCGGTGAAGAATGTGGAACATTTCTTAATTTTGAAATTTTTTAATTTCAGGAAAAACTCGAATAATTTTAAAAGATACTTAATAGGTGTAGAAGTTTTAAAAAATATTCCAAAATAATTAAAAATTGTGAGATTTCAAAAAAATTTTAACAAAATGTAGATTCTTAAATATATCGAAAAAATATTGAAATTTTTTAAGAATTTTGAAAGATTTCAAGAGAATAAAAAAAGTGTCTTAAGATTTCTGGGAAAATATAAAATGATTTTCTATTATGAAAATAAATTTTAAAAGAAGATCGAAAAAGAATTCGGAACATTTAAAATTATTTTCTACAATATTTCACAAATTAATATAGGAGATTAAAAAAAAAAGAATTTTAAAGTTGGTGTAAGTTTAAAACACATTGTTCATTTTTGAAAAATTCGGAAAAAAATGTAGAAACCATTTAAGAAATTTGAAAGATTTAAAGAGAATGAAAACATTTTCTAAAGATTCCTAGAAAATTTTAAAAAGTATTTTTCGTTGTAAAATTAATTTTAACAAAATATTTTTTTTCAAGATTTAAAAACATTTTAAATGGTTTCTAAAAATTTCTTCGAGAAGTGAAGAAGATTTCAGGCCCATTTTTTTAATTCAGCAGTTTTTTCTTTTAATAATAGGAAGAATTCGAATTATTTTTAAAATGTCCTAAAGGTTCAGAAGCTTATGCAAGATTCTAAAAAAATTAGGAAAAATTCAAATCTTAAAAAAATATTTTTATGGTTTAGAACTTTTGAAAAGATTTCAGAATAATTTAAAACTTTTAAAGATTGCAAAACAAATTTATAAATTTAGTTTCTTGATGTTAAAAAAAAGAAGCTTTTCAGGAATTTTGAAAGTATCGAGAGAATAAAAAAAAGTTTATATTTAAACCAAAAAACATGAAATTTAATACAAGAAAAAAGTTTTTTAAAACCAAAAAGACGAAGTTTCAACAAAAAAAGTTTTTTCACTAAAAAAGCAAATTTTACCTAAATTGTTGAACCTTCAAGCCAAAGGACGAATTTTCTCTACAAAAATTGAATTTACAAACAAAAAATATGACTTCAGCAAAAAATTATTTTTCCACGAAACTTGTGCATTTTACCCAACAAAAATGAAATTTTAAACCAACAAATTGTTTTTTAAACCAAAAAATGAGAATTTTCAACGAAAAAGATCAATCTTGAAAAAATGGAAAAGTTACATTTTCAGTTAAAAAATTAATTTGAAAAAATATATATTTTTCCACTAAACAGTTACATTTTAATCAAATTAAAAAATTATTTAATTTTTTTAAATTAATTATAATTAAAAAAATTTAATGAAAGACATAAGCCTTCAATGAAAAAAATAATTTTTAACAATTTAGTTTAACTTTTACCCACGTAGTTGAATTTTTTAATTTAAAAAGATTAATTTTCTACAAAATGGTTAACGTTTCAACCAAAGAGATACATTTTCAACTGAAAACTAACTAATTTATAAATAAAAAAGATTAAATTAAAAAAAAATAGTTGAATTTTCTGTTAAGAAAGATTTTACTTGACTTTTCACGATCAAAATGTGAATTTTTAACCAAGAAATAAGTTTCTACGAAAAAATTAAATTTTTAATCCAAAAAGACGAATTTATGCCTAAAAAGGATGACGTTTTAACAAAATTGTTAAATTCTCTACCCAATAGTTAGATTTTTATTCAAAAATGATGAAATTTCTCTTAAAATAGATGAATTTTTATTTAAAAAGAAATTTTTTTTTTGTAAATAGTTGAATTTTCATCCGGAAAAGATTCCATTTGGCTTTTCAGGATCAAAATATGAATTTTTTAACAACAAATAATTTTCTAGAACTTTTCATGCAAAAAGACGAACTTTTTGAACCAAAAGGGATGAATTTTTAACAAAATCTTTGAATTTTCTATCAAATAAATGAATTTTTATCCAAGAAAGATGAGATTTGTACTAAGATAGCTGAATTTTTAATAAAAAAGGACAATTTTTTTTAAAAGTTGAACTTCCATCCAGAAAAGCTTTCAACTCATTTGTTAACACCAAAATATGAATTTTAAACAAAAAGTAAATTTTCCATGAAACAGTTAAATTTTTAACTGAACAGCGGAATTTAAACCAAAAGTATGACTTTTCAATAAAATAGTTTTATTTTCACCAAAAAGTTGCATTTTTATCCAAGAAACATGAAATTTCTCTTAAAACAGATAAATTTTTAATTTAAGAAAAAAAAATGTTCAAAAAAATAGTTGCATTTTTATCAGGAAAAGATTTCAGTTCTCTTTTCAACACCAAAATTTTAAATTTAACCAAAAAATAAATGATCTATAAAATAGTTAAATTTTCAACAAAACTACATTTTTAACTGGAATGAATCATTTTTTACCAAAAAAGACTAATTTTTAACAAAATAGTTTGACTTTCAACCAAGTAGTTGCATTTTCAACCAAAAAGGATGAAATCTTAACAGAATAGTTGAATCCGCAAACAAAAGATATTAATTTATAAACCGAAAAGAGGAATTTTGAACAAAATAGTTGAATTTTAAATAAAAAGTTAAATTTTTTACAAAAAATAATAAATTTCTATAAAATACATGAATTTTCAACAAAATAGATAAATTTTCAATCAAAAAGATGAAGTTTCAACTAATGAGATTAATCTTCCGAAGAAAAAAAAAACGAAAAAATGAATTTTTAATTAAAAAAAAAAAAGTTCAAAAACATAGTTGGATTTTCATCAAGAAAAGATTTCAGTTCTCTTTTCAACACCAAAATTTTAAATTTAACCAAAAAGTAAATTTTCTATAAAATAGTTAAATTTTCAACAAAACAAAAGAATTTTCAACCAAAAAGTATGAATTTTCAACAAAATTTTTTTATTTTAAACTAAACAGTTTTATTTTTATCCAATAAAGATGTAATTTCTGCTCAAGCAGGTGAATTTTGAAATCAGAATGACAAACTTTCAAAAAAGAGTTGAATTTTTAACCGAAAAGTTGCATTTTTATTCAAGAAAGATGAAATATTTCTTTTAAAATAGATGAAATAAAAAAAAAACTTGAAAAAATAGTTAAATTTTCATCCAAAGAAGATTCTAGTTCACTTTCCAACACCAAAATAAGAATTGTAAACTATAAGTTAATTTTCTGCTAAATAGTCGAATTTTTAACCAAAAAGTATGACTTTTTAACAAAAATTGTTAAAGATTTATCCAAACAGTTGCATTTTTGTCCAAAAAAATGAAAATTCTACTAAAATAGGTGAATTTTTAAACTAAAAATTTAAAAATTTAAAAAAGAGAGTTGAATTTTCATCCAAAAGGATTTCAATAGAATTTCTACATAAAAATACAAATTAAAAAAAAAAATTTCTTGGAAATAGTTGAATTTTTTGAAAAAACATTTGCATTTTTGTCCAAGAAAGGTGCAATATTTCTACTAAAAAAAAAATATGAACCTTTAAATTAAAAAGACAAATTTTCAGAAAAAAATATTTTTCATCCAAAAAAGATTTCAGTGAATTATGAGCAACAAAATATGCACTTTAAAAAAAAAGTTTAATATCATACGAAAATAGTTGCATCCGCAAACAAAACATATTAATTTTTAAACGAAAAAGAGGAATTTTGAACCAAATAGTTGAATTTTGAAACAAAAAGTTGAATTTTCTACCAAAAATAGAAATTTTCTATCCAACACATGAATTTTCAACAAAATTGAAAAATTAATTTTACGAAAAAAACCGGAAAAATGGAATAAAAAATGGAATATTTGAATTCAACCAAAAAAACGGAATTTTTAACAAAATAGTTGAATCCTCAATCAAAACGAGGTTAATTTTTAAAACAAAAAGAGGAATTTTTAACTAAATAGCTGAATTTTCAACTAAAAAGATGATGAATTTTCAATAAAATAGTTCAACTTTCAAGCAGAAGAGACGAATTTTCAACAAAATAGTTGAATGTTTGCCAAATTGTTGAACTTTCAAGCCAAAGAGAATTTTCGGAGAAAACGATTAAACTTAAACCACAAATAGTTGCATTTTGGATAAAATAGTTTAATTTTCTTGTCAAAAAAACAATACTTTTTGTGAAAATAGTTGAATTTTCAACAAAAAAGTGGATTTTTAACCAAAAACGACGAATGTTCCAAAAAATAGTGGAATACTCAATCAAATCAGATTAATTATACTTAAACAGTTACATTTTAAACCAAGAAAGATTACATTTTTACCAAGAGTGATACACTTTCAACAACAAAAACCGAATTTTCAAAAAAATATTTGAATTTTCAACCACAAAATATTTTCTGCTAAGATACGAATTTTTAGTAATATAAATAACTGAATTTCTAGGTAAAAAAATTAATTTAAAAAAAAACACGAGTTTTCGACAAAATAGTTAAATTAATTTCCTTCCAAAATAGACGAATTTTCATTTTTTTTAAAATTCGGTATTAATAGGTGTATTTTTAACAAAGCAGTAAAAGTTCCAAACAAAGAAGATGAATTCGTAACCAAAAATGTAATCTTTGAATTACACAAAAAAATTTTTTTTTAACAAAATAGTTGAATCCTCAAACAAAACAGATTAATTTTTACACCAAATAGAGGAATTTTTAACTAAATAGTTGAATTTTCAACTAAAAAGATGAAATTTCTACCAAAAAAGATCAATTGAAAAAA
>CAKNXH010060296.1:0-18705 GCA_932178445.1 Andricus quercusramuli
GATATAAGTGTTATTAGACATCTTAACACTGGAGAGACCTATACATACCTGGGCGTGCCTCAAAGCCGCATTCAGGACGTAACATCAGTGAAGGAGTCTCTCCGAAGCAGATACAAGCATCTTCTTCGACAGATTTGGTCTTCCAATCTGTCGGCGTTGAACAAGGTATCTGCGACTAACATGCTTGCCGTCCCGGTTCTACTCTACTCGTTTGGGGTGGTTCAATGGACGAAGAACGAGCTTAAGGCCCTTGATGTCACCACGCGTAAGATCATGCATATGCATAAAAGCTTGCATATCAATTCGTCAGTTCCGCGATTATACATTTCACGCCAGCAAGGCGGACGCGGACTTCTGAATCTCCAGTGTCTTCATAACCGAATTGTTTTGAGTACAGCTTACATCGTTGCGAATGGCAGAGATCCTCTCCTAAAGATGGTCAGAAACCACGAGATGATTGGCGAAGGAGCGTTCCTTTACAAAGCCGCGGAGCAAGCTGCCGAGACCCTTGGCCTGAATTTTAACATCAGAAGTGAGGAAAGTGCATTACTCCATCTAGATGCTTCACGTCTAAAAGCCGAAGTAAAGAAAGCAGAGGTTGGAAAATTTCACCAAGAGCTACTCGACAAGCAAATGCACGGAAACTTTCACAGAAATGTAGAAAAACAGTCCTTGTCGAAGGAGCAAACTTTTGCTTTCCTCAAATCATCAGGGCTCAATTCAGGTACAGAGGGCTTTATTTTCGCATGCCAGGACGGTGTAATCTCCACCTTAGCATACCGCGCCCGCATTTTATGTCAAGAAGTTCCCAGTGATAGGTGCAGAGCGTGTCATGCACACGCTGAGTACCTAGAACATATACTATCGGGGTGTCCGACCCACGCAGGAACAACGTATATCTATAGACATAATGCGGCCCTAAGAGTACTTTATTACCACCTTTGTCGCTCTTACGGTGTTGGTCGCGACCCTGCCCTGCCGAACGCTCCAAGGGATATAGAGTCAATTGTCCGAAACGAGAAGTGCCAGATTTTCTGGAACTACGATTTTCGGGCAGCAGTCTCCGTTGCGCACTCGAGGCCTGACATTGTTCTCCAAGACTTCGAGAAACGAACTATATTCGTGATCGAATTCTCGGCTCCATCCGAATACAACATCACTGCAAAGGAGAAAGAAAAAGAGGAGAGATATCAAGACCTTAAAAGAGAGCTGCGTCGACTGTACCCAAAATATTCGGTACGAGTAATTGTTCTTGTGATAGGTGCTCTCGGAGGTGTGAAATTATCGCTGGTTCGTAACCTTAAAGCCATACCCGCGTGCCAAAAATATGCCAAGGCTCTTGCGAGATGGATGCAGAAAGCTGTCATCCTTGGGTCGCTTCGTGTCCTCAAGACACACGAGGGTTTCGCCGGCCTGTCGTTGTGATTTCGTCGTGCCCTGTGACCACCCATCTCACGGATGTGAGACGTGGCCATAGGTGTATTTTACCGCGGTTCTACTGGGGGCCATTGACATTTTTTCCAGATGGCAGTTGCTCTTAGTGGTACCCTGCGGTGGTTGTTTAACTTTTTTTTTTTTAATTATATATATATATATATATATATATATATATCATGTATATCTATCTAACAAGTCTCAACGAACAATATATATATAGTTTATAACTTATAAATATATAAATAACGTTACACCTGTAACGTAGTAAATCTACGTGTTTTTTTGTAAATTACATGTGGATAATTTAAATTACAAAAGGCTTGTGAGTTCACAACCAGCTGTCAAATCACAGTTCTTTTGCAAAGTAACCTAAAAATGTGTAAAAATACATACAAATTTAAAGCTCACCTAATCATTGCGTTATTGTCAGGTTTAATTTAAACATATACTTTGCCTGTCTAAACCCATTCAAATGTGTGTCAAAAACGACATTTTTTACACCCGTGCAACTTTCAATACCACTCAAAATCAAACTTACAATATAATTAAGGCACTATATGATGCTGAATCAACTAAAAACGAACGGCAAAAACGTTGATTTGTATCCGAATTCGACTTTATTTTTGCTAACAAAAAATATTTTTGTGCATCCAGTCCCAGGTGCGAATTGACCGTTGGCCCACGGTCGGGCCAACCGTCGGACGGTCGGTCCAACTTTATGCGCCACTGGTCGGGCCCACCAGCTAAATGATAACGGTCAACCGCCTTTGGATTCTCAAAGTCGGCCCGATATTTGGTCCCATATATGGGCCATCTTTTAAGATGATGTCGGCCCAACCCTGCACAACAATGTGGGGCCGACTTTGATTTTGAAGGTTCTTACTACACAGGTGGAAATACACAAAATAGGTATTCAAAAAATAAATAGTAATTGATTGCGAGTATTTTGACTATAAATGTTAATGGTCCTGCTTAGATTGAATACATATATTACATTTTTTTAAAATTATATTACAAATAAAATTTCTAACCCTACGGGGTTTCGAACCTACACCTATACCTGAATCTATCGCCTAGCAGTCGGGAGTCTTACCCATTACTCTATACCTGAAGAATTGAAAGTGAATGAAAAAACCATCCTCATAAGCTACACAGGGTGGCCACCGAACCGGGAGAACCGGGAGAAACTTGCACCGGGAGAAAACCGGGAAAAAGCCGGAAGAGAATTATTACACCGGGAGATTTCCCGCATTTCATAAGTCGCGCGTTTCGTAGCGCTGTGTGTCCGAACAACCAATCGCGAAATCGCGTAATTAGTTGGGATTGATTGACCGCCCACATTACGTCGCGTATGTGTGCGTACTAGTTCGCATTCTAGACTGTTCTGGAGGTTCTGTAGTCTCATGTAGTGTTGAAGTTGTAACAATCTGTGATTTAACTAAACTTGTTTCGATAATTTCATGTTTCCTTAAAACATATATAATATGTATATAATAAAACATCTTTGCATTTTCCTTTATTAGGCATTACATTTTTCTTATCCTGCTTATTATATGAATGAAAGTCAATGCATTTCTCGTAAATCGGTTTGCCGATGCTCATCGATTTCCGCAATTGATCATCTGTGAAAAAACTGCACGTTTCGCAACAACAGTATTTTTTTTTTAAACCGGGAGAAATCACGAATTTGTACCGGGAGAACCGGGATAAACCCGGGAGAGGAAAATGAAAAAAATAATGGCCACCCTGGGCTACAGCTCAAAGTAGTTAAAAAACAATTTGTTAAATGTTTTTTCTCATTAATTTTTGTATTATTATGCAACATATATAATATGAATATAAATTATATAATATTTTAATAAATAATTCAAACCAATTTTATGTCGACGGTCGGGCCATCTCTTGTCAAGAGTCGGGCCGACCGTACTTTCACGTTTTTTTTAACAATGAACCAGCGTTTATCCGACGGTCGGCCCATATTTGGGCCAAGGTTTGACCGACCGTCGGGTGCATCATGGTCACTTGTGGCTAACCGACTGCTGTATCCAGAGTTGGACCGACCGCATTCTTTCGGTCGTACCGACCAATCTGCCATAGTTTATCCGATCGTCGGCCCAACGTTGAGCCAGAAATGGGCCGACAGACGGCTTTTCGCCCACCGCCGACGTCGGTCGCCAACGTCGGTGAGACCATGGCAGCTTGAAAACACCTTAGTCGGCCCAACTCTAATTACCATAGATCGGTTACCAAAGCAGGGCCAACTTCGGGCCGATGGTCCATCTCTGGCAGCCGACCGAATTTCGCACCTGGGGCGCGTAGAGGCTAACGGCTTTTCGCTCTATACTTGCATCACGGAGTGACTTGCATTTGAACGACTTCGGCAGTCTACGTCGACTGTCGCTCAAACTGCACCATATACACAACACAGAAAAAAACGCCATGTTGAAGTTTATTCAAACCACATAATCACGCGGGAACATTAAAAACTTCCTTTAATGTAATAATGGGCAAATAAATTTTAAAACATTTGAAAAATTGTGAAAGTATTTTCAACACAATATTTTTAAATTTTCAATTTATCAAAATTAGATTTTTTAATTAGTCTGTCAACATCATTAAATTAAAAATACTTGTAACATTTACAATTATATTTCAGATGTTTCTCATATTTTTTTCTGTAGGAAATTATTCACACTAATTATTTCTACAATAATAATAGTTTAGATTATTATTATCAAAAAATGGGCTTGTGATAACATTATATGTATAAATAGATGCCTATCACAAAATGCGAGGCATGTGCCTCGCACACACGTGCCTCACGCATTGTGTGACGCATAAGCCTAGCACATACGTGTCCTCGCAAAATGCGACGCATATGCAACACATCCTACAAGCACCGCGTGCCTCGCATGCGGTGCGGGTAAAGTGCCTCGCACGATTGTTATCTGGGTAATTTCATGGAGCAAAAAAATCGGTAATATATTATTCGAGTACCTCAATAATCTGGAACTCTCGGAGTTTAAATTCCGTTTCAACTTCAATATGATAATTAACGATAGTTTTATCATTTGAATAGTATATGAAAAATTCTTAACTGTAATAATGTAAACAATGGTGACGAAAAGTATTTTTAGAGCACTTAAACTTCAGTAGACTGTACAGTTATTTTTTAATTTAATTAAATTCGACTCATTCGTTAGTCAATACTTACGGGGTAAATTATAGAATACATACATTTCAAACAAGGAATTAGTCAATTTAAAGGTCTGAATCATCTTTATATTGTTTGATCTTGTTTTTATATTTTCAGGAAATTTTCAGTCACGAGATGTTGATACGTTTCACTCAGGGGTAGCTTTTTATGACATTTTATATTGGCCATAGCAGAGCAAAAAAGAGCAAAAGTCTCCGCTGTGTTTTCCGAATATTATTTTTTACACATTTAATAAGTATATGTAAGTTCCGCTACATAAAACGTGGAAGTGTAGTTTTTGTGAGAAATTAGAAAAGGGTAAATTTTCAAGTGTTAAATAATTAATTTAGAGTTCTGAATCATCTTTACGTTATTCAAGGTGGTTTTAACACTTTTGGACATTTTTGGTCACGAGGGGTATGACTTAGGTGTAGTTTTTTGGGACACGTATTATATGTCGTCGGAGAGTAAAAAAAGAGCAAAAAATTCCCGCCAACTGTGTTTTATGAAAATTATTGTTTTTGTTGCTTTTAGTAAGTATATGTAAGTTGCGCTACATAAATTTACGTGGAAAGGTAGTTTTTGAGAAAAATCATAAAAGGGGTAAATTTTCAAGTGTTGAATAATTAATTCAAAGTTCTGAATCATATTTACATTATTCAAGGTTGTTCCTACACTTTTAGAACATTTTTGGTCACGAGGGGTAGGTATGTATGACTTATGGGTAGTATTTTTTTGGAACAAGTATTATATGTCATCGGAGAGCAAAAAAAGATCAAAGCTTTTGATACGTTTTATAAGTATGTGTAAGTTCCACTACATAAATTTACGTGAAAGGGTACTTTTTGGGAAAAATTATAAGAGGGGTAAATTTTCAAGTGTTCAAGTGTTTTCATAGGTGGTGGCGCTGAGTGGACGTCGTGCTAGCGCTGCCACCCTTATCTCGAAAGTTTGAAGAGCAAACAAATTTTTTTTTTTTTCACAAAAAATTTGCAAAAAAAAAAGCAGAAAAAGATGACGTTCTCCATTTTTCATTTTGCCTTGGTGGCGGCGCTGAGTGGACGGACCTAAAAATATCTGGTGCTTGGCAGCAACATTTAAACAATTTTTATAAACAAATACACAGTTTTCGTATGTCACAATGAATAGGCTTCATTTTTTTTGCAGAATCGACAAAAAATGTATTGCCAATGACTCCTTGCTGTCATTTTTTCGAATTAGCAACAACTGATAATTATTTAAACAATATTCATAAACAAATTCACATGTTTAACATTAATCTACGAATAGGGCCAATTTTTTCGCGGAACCTACTAAAAATGTATCGTTAGTGAATCCAGCTGTAATTTTGTTCAAATTGATGAAAAATATTAATTTTTCAAACAATTTTTATAAATAAATACACATTTTGACCATTTTTCCAAGAATAGGCTCCATTTTCTTTACGACATCAACTAAAAATATATTTTCAATGACTCCGTTGCTATGATAATTTGCCAACGGAGAAAAAAAGTTAATTATTTGAACAATTTTTATAAACAAATGTACATTTTGGTCACTTTTGCAGGAATAGGCTTATTTTTTGTGTGAAATAAGCTAGGAATGTCTTACCAATGAGTCCTTGTTGCCTTGTTTCTTCAATTAACAAGAACTGTTCATAATTTAAACGATATTTATGTAGAAATTCACAGTTTGACCATTTATTCATGAAAAGTATTAATTTTCTTTGCGGAATCAACAATAAATGTCTTGCCAATTATTTCTTCTTGTCACATTTTTCTAATTAGGAAAAGTTTTTGATTGTTTAAACAATATTTATAACCAAATTTACTGTTTGACCATTTTTCAACGATAATTTTCTTTTTGCGAAATGAGCTAAAAACCCAAGGTCATTACGTGTATTAATCAAAGGTGTCATGGGTTTTTTATTGGGAATCGTATCCCGACAACAATCTAAGATGCTAATAATTTATTCCATAAATATCATGAGGGTTCCTGAAAAGTTGAATTGCTTTTGGTGCTAATGTTTTATTACCGTACATAATGAATCGTACATAAAGCAGTTCAACTTTTCAGGAACCCTCATGATATTTATGGAATAAATTATGAGCATCTTCGGTTGTTGTCAAGATAAGATTACAATATTAAACTTAATTTGACAACATTATAACTAAAAACCCATCAAACCTTCGATTAATACACGTCATGACCTTGGGTTTTTCAGCTCACTTTGCAAAAAAAAATTATCATTGAAAAATGGTTAAACTGTGAATTTGGTTATAAATATTGTTTAAATAATCAACACCTTTTTCTAACTAGAAAAATGTGACAAGAAGGAATAATTGACAAGACATTAATTGTTGATTTCCCAAAGAAAATTAATACTTTTTATGAAAAAATGGTCAAACTGTGCATTTCTACAAAAATATTGTTTAAATTATGAACAGTTCTTGTTAATTGAAGAAACAAGGCAACAAGAAGTCATTGGTAAGACATTCCTAGCTTACTTCACAAAAAAAATAAGCCTATTCCTGCAAAAGTGACCAAAATGTACATTTGTTTATAAAAATTGTTCAAATAATTAACTTTTTTTCTCCGTTGGCAAAGTATCATAGCAACGAGTCATTGAAAATACATTTTTAGTTGATTTCGCAAAGAAAATAGAGTCTATTCTTGGAAAAATGGTCAAAATGTGCATTTATTTATAAAAATTGTTTGAGAAATTAATATTTTTCATCTATTTGAACAAAATTTCAGCTAGAATTCACTAACGATACATTTTTAGTAGGTTCCGCGAAAAAAATTGTCCCTATTCGTGGAATAATGTTAAAAATGTAAATTTGTTTATGAATATTGTTTAAATAATTACCAGTTGTTGCTAATTTGAAAACAATGACAGCAAGGAGTCATTGGCAATACAAAGCAGCAGATATTTCCAAATAATTATAATCAGGCATACATTTCTCTTATATTATTCTATATTAAAACTGTACATTTCAAACAACTAATCATTGCAAATCACAAAAAATGGCTTTTGTTCATTAATTTGTTTAAAACATTATAAACCATTTTTTCTTACTCTAAGCTACTGAAAGCTATTGCTAGATAGTAATTACACTGATTTGAGCTCTTCTTTAGTCAATTCGCAGATACTACAAAAAAAGGTACATCTAAAAAGTTAGGATAAAAATGTTGTTTATTTTGTTTTTGAATAAGAAATTTTGGTTTAGCCAAATCAAAATTTCCGCACCGATTTGATATACCCGAAAGCCTTACGGTCATTTAAGAAGAAAAAACGTCAAAATCCATTAAAAATTGGGTTGTAGACAGACTTTTGTCCACAAAAAGTGCTTTTGGCTACAGTGTGGGCCGGATCGAAGAATGGGACGTGCGCGTGATCGCCCCTGAACTTTGTGCGATCTCCCGACAATACCCGCTTGTCCCGTTCGCCCGTGTTTACATTAAAAAAAAAAGGTACCAATCCTTGATTCTCAGAGAACTTCCCGTGAGAAAGTTGTTCCGTAGGGATCAGCGAATAAATCTGCGCAAGCAGCATATTATTTCGTTTTGTATGTCACAAGATATCTTTGAGGTAAGTGTGTAAAATTTGCAACATTTTTCATACACAAGCTTTGCAGTAACGGCGACTGTTTCATCAGCGCGCATCATTTCGTTTTACTAAGCTCGTGATATCTTGTGATATACAAAACGAAATAATATGCTGCTTGCGCAGATTGATTCGTTAATCCCAAGTGACTGCACGAGTTGTCAACCCCTCGAAGCTTCTGTTCTATTTTCTCAAGCATGAAAACCTCCTGAACTTTCAAATAAGACATATAGCATCTCTGTAACCCTAATAGAAGAGCCAGAATTTCTAAAACCGGAAATACCCTTACTAATATGTGTTTTTTCAATTTTGCAAACGCCATCACCTAAATTTCTTCCTTTTGATTGAAGTTTTCATTTTTTTTATATATACAAATTTGTGGTTAAAAATTCTTTCACCCCTAGAAATACCTACAATACGAAAAGTTGTCATTTTATTACAACTAATGGTCTGAAATGGCCCCTAAACATTTTTTTTCTTGAAATATGCACAGGATTTCTACTTCAGTATAAGAAAAATATTTTCCATGAGGAATAAATTAAATATATTTATGCTGGGTGACCTAAAAAAACTTGAATTTCGAAATACACATTTTTTATAGTTTAAAGATTCCTATTGGTATCTTATATCTTGAGTGCGCTAGTGTCGCGAACTCTCGAAAGCAGGTAGAATTTCGCAGATGCATTAAAACCTCATATGCGCGCGTCTAATTCTTTTCCATATGATTATTTTATTTGGAAATGAAGTTCAATAAAATATTATGAAATTAATTTTCACTTTAATAACTTTTATTTGTACACGGCTTCGCATGTGTGCCCTCTTACGATACAGATTAAATAATTGTGCTGCTGGTGTAAGATCTTTTGATTTTAAAAAATGTGCCATCATATCCCGAATTTTAGTACAATTTTTTTTTTTTTTTTTTAAATACATAATAAATATCCAGTAAATTAAAAACGAAAAGTAAAAACTGATGAAAAAGACGATAAAAATAATCACTACATGTATCCGGTTTTATGATCGGTCGAGTGTTCTATCACAGTAAAAATTACGGAAAAATATATTCCAGGGGCAAAATTCGTCCACAAGATCTTGTAGAAGCACAATATCATTCAATTGAAGAGATTATTAAAGTACTGGAAGCAATTATCATAAAGAAAAAATACTGAATTTAATGAAAAGGAAAGTTTTTATCATTATAGAATTTGCATTCCTTTTCTTAATTCTTATTACGTATATAGTGCATATATTTTCTTATAAAAATAAAATTGTTTAAAATGTTCAAATGATTTTGATTTTAATATTACAGTTCAGATAGAAAAGTTTAACTTATTATTAAACAGGTTATAGCTGAATTTATGTTTATATGTAAAGTGTTATAAATAGTACAATATAAATGCAAATAACTTCCTTACTAATAAGTCTAACTTTTCCCCCTTGTATTATAATGTATGAACCATCATTATTTAAACATTTTAGGAAAGTTTATTTTCATAAAAACAATAGATTTTCTAACGATAGAATATTTAGGCCAAGACAGCAATCATCGAGTATGCTTCTGTTGTCAATTTCGAAGATTAAATTCTTTCTATGTTCACTACTTTGTCATTTAGTTTTAATTTTTGTTTGTTTCAGAGTCTTAATTAAGATATACCCCATGCCTTTTACTCAAAAATATATATATATATATATATATATATATATATAAATATATATATTAATGGTTCAGGTTAAGATAAATCGATTATTTTCTCGACAAATTGTTCACTTTCCGTAATTGGTACTTTTACCTTTTTATCAACTGGAAAACTTACCATTTCAGTATGTTCAGTCTTGTTCTGTTCGTTAATTGCTTCCAGTACTTTAAACAACTCTTCAATTGAACAATATTATGCTTCTTCACGATTTTGCGAACTTAATTCTTCCCTGCTGGATTTAAATAGATAGAAACCCTATCACTATTAAACATTTTCTATCTCTAAGATAGAAACGGATAAGGAAAATTTATCCCAGTCTATCCCTCGTCTATCCACATTCCACCTGCATATATTCCTATCTCTTTTTTATTCAGCTTCACTTCATCCACTTTTCTATCCAGCTATATCTGTTTCTATCTATATCTTGCTCTATTTTCTTGTCAGTACACTCTACATTCTCGTTTAATCCACACTTCTCTATCCCTACCTATCGTTCGCCTATCCCCCTCTATATGTATGATGTGCAAGGGATATGCAGCCCTTGCATATACCCGACTATTTTTTTGGACCTCTTTGTCGATATAGTTCTAATGCTATCCCTTTCAACCGGCGGAACGTAGGTTATCTGTGCTTCTCGCTCATTGAGAAGCGTGAATGCAAAGGAATTAGAGTCAGCGAGACACTCGCATGTGGAGAACCGTCATTTGGTTTCCACATGCGAGTGTCTCGCTTACTCTAATTCATTTACACACTCCTTAAGGGGGAAAAATACAGATAACATACGTTCCGCCGGCCATGAATTTACCTGTGTTTCTAAATTCGAATCAGTGAAATTGAAAATTCACTGCTTCTAAGTGGAATTTCACTCAAAATCAGTATCATACTTCTGGCTATTTGCATAGTCGACGTTTCGCTGATTCAAACAGCTGGAGGTATTTTACTGATACTGAGTGAAATGCCACTGACTCAAATTAGCAGAGATCTCTTTCAATCCCCTTTTCTGTATATCAGTTGTCCCTTGTCTTTTGTCTATCTACATCTGTTGTTTTCTATCTCTTTGTCAATTTAACCTTTTCGCCTCTCTTATATAGAAATTTTGTTTCGGTAATGATTCAATCGCGATATTGCTTCGTATGTTCAAAAATAGAAAGTCCTTTAAATGTGAGTCAAATTGATTAATACGTGCCCACAATCCCACACTTGAAGTTCACAAATAAGTTAATTCAAACTATAATTGAAGAAATTTTTTTTTTGTACGGGTAAACGGCCAATTCAGGTATTTGTTTATAAAAATTGTCATTGGTAATACATATTATTCATGGTTGATAAAGCTTCAAGTTTAATTTGAGTTAGTTCTGGGCAGAAATGGCTTATAAAATGGCTTAAGAGCCGAATTGAGAACTATGTATAACGAAAAAATATATTTAAAAAGAATAGTTTGGAATCTGTGTATTCCTTGCTTTTTAGCAATAATATAATACGAGGTTGAAAAGTATCCTTTGACAACAAAATTATTTCTATCATGATTCTGGAAGTCTTGAGATTAAACACTACCATGCTTGGACCAATAGAGCTCTTGTTTAATGGGCCAGAAACTTTGATTTTGAAGTGTTTCTGAGGAAATAATAATAGACTTTAACTGCTGGATGAAATTCAGTCCATCAGTGATAGTCTTCAAACGACTATAACTGTCAAATCATAAATTAAAAGAATTACTTTACTTACTAAAAGATTAAACAAATGTGATTTCTGTTTGGGAAGTGTATATATCGATGAAAGTGTGGATGAATAATATTTTGATACAATTTTATTTTTTTTTTTTTATAAACGTTGTGTGCCTACATTGGTTCATGGTCCACGTTCCATCCCAGCAAAAAAGAAAGAATTGATACGGATTGGGACGAATTAACGTGTTTGAATGCGCGTGTATCCCGTTTTCTGATTCGTTTAAACTAATTGAGACGCATTTAGATGAATTGAGACAGCGCGAATTAAATGCGCATGAATTCATATGAATGCGTGGTCAAGCTGAATTCGAAAAAAAAGTGCACGCGCCGAGACTTGAACCAGCGATC
This sequence comes from Andricus quercusramuli, assembly GCA_932178445.1. NCBI lineage: Eukaryota > Metazoa > Arthropoda > Insecta > Hymenoptera > Cynipidae > Andricus > Andricus quercusramuli. The sequence continues at coordinate 12,013 of CAKNXH010060296.1, forward strand.
CCTTGTGTATCAGTCCACAGTGTCCCAACTGAGCTACGAGACAATTTACTAAACAGTTACAATAAATTCTGTATGCCCCGCACGTCGGTTCTCCTGTTACGGATTAAATTCTATAAATCCGCCGTGACGAGTTGGGGCGAATTCGAGTGTGTATTTTACTTTCACGAATTCAGACACATTGGCCAACGTTGAAGCGTTTGGGTGCTGACGCATTTAAATGAATTCGCTGACTTCAAACTTTTGCACCGTATTTGTACGTATAGAAAGGTTGAAAATGGAAATACCGTCTTCTCGAATTTACAAGCATTGACACACTGGTCCAATGCGTCATTGTCACAAAGCAGGATTTGCGGGGTGTCTTAGTCTTTTCAATTCAATGTGTATTAATACTTTCTTTTTTAAAATTTCGGAAAATTTTCTTTTTTGTTGGGATTAGCTATATATACTGGTTTGCGAGTTTCCTCTAAAGATTTTCTATGTATGCTTCTAGTTTTGTCTGTTATTAAACAATCACGATGTTATTCAATGAAATTTGATCCACCGTTTACTTTTTAGGCCTTTCAATCGTAAGCATTTATAATAATAATATATTTATCTTGAGTGGCTTTGAATTACGCGTTGATCACCATTCTGTACCTACCACAAATCAGAGCAAATTTTGTCTGTTTCAGTCTGCTTTCATCTGCTCGAAAAATTTGAAAAAGATTTTAACCTAGAAATACATTAGACTTCAAAGCTCATTCAATTATTTCATACATTCTTCTTCCATGATACACGATGAAAAAAATATGCCTATAATAGTAAGAACACTAGTCATGCTTTTGTCGCCGGTTTCATTCAATGCTTTTAAAGCCGTTATCCCCCGCGAAAATAGCCCGAACTTCGCCTTGATATATTTGTAAAGAACTCACCCTATTAGGGTCCATGCATACTCGAACGCAAACGCGTAGCTGCGTTCCAGTGTGATAACATGAGATGAAGCTATGCTCCATCCTATGTTAGCGCATGGAACGCAGCTACGCGTTTGCTTTTGCGTTCGAGTATAACTGGGCCCTTAGAGTATGAGTACTCTTACAAAAGAGATATTAGGCCACGCCTACTTACGAACCTAGCTTCACAGCAAGCGCCGGTACGCGTGGCCGAACATCGCTTTCGCAAGAGTACTCATACTCTAAGAGGATGGGGACATTTAATGCTAAAAATGTCTAACCTGATGCCAACATTGGTAGAAATTCATACCAATGTCGCACATGAAGTTCCGTGCTGTATTATTAAGAGCTCAGCCTTCTATAACAGTGCGATTTTTTTCTCCGTGTAAAGTAATAATATTTGGCTAAAATTGAGGCTTCGGATGCGAAAATGAGATATGGAATTATTTTGCTGGAGCGGGGAGGCCCCTGAGCACTTGAGAATAAAGTTTCGAATTTTAATTTTTAAAATACATATTCACATGGTAAATTAAATGTCGCATCTTTTTCTTCTTATAAAAAAAGTTGTAGCTTTTTTAGTTTTTGAATTTTTTACAAAAAACTGTTTTCTTCTCTGATTAATGTATTTCGCCGACAAAGTCGGCACTTTTCAATGTTTTGAAGTAAAATTCATGAGAAGTATATAATGACATCTTCTGTGACCGATGACGTTAGCAAAAGTTGAAAATGTTTATTTAAAAAAAAGTTAACAATTTTTTGCCGAGGCGTTGCACAATTCGTGCACAAACAACTTCGATCGATTCGGGAGTCGAGCGAATTTTGACCATGCAAAAACTGTCAGTGAGAAAGTTGGTCAGAAAGGTACAAGACGAGGGGCATCTCACTCAAAAAGTCAGGGGTTATTCCGTCAGAAATCTGTAAAAATTCCGATAAGGCAATGTATGCCGTAAAAATCAAAGTAGGAAATCATCAGTGAAGGCACGAATTCTTAAATTCGTTTAAAAACGGAAAATTCGTACGAGTCCGATGGTTTTTGATAGAGATCGTTAAGTATGCGTATCAGTCCGTAAGGACTTCGAGTGGAACCGCAGGGAATCATTGGAATTCATGCGTGAATTCGTAATGAATTCGAGCGGATGAGTCCCCGCAACGACCGCGCGATCGGACAAATCTCTGACCTGCGCAGTATGCATGGTTATCAGCTGTTCGCCACACAATAAAAGCTTTGTTGTTTTTTCCCGCCGGTGTTAATGTTCATTTTAATACCGATAAATAATAAATTAATGATTACTTGAGTATGAAGTTTTTTGATCCAGAATTTGTGACGTGTTCTTAGCGAAGGTACATTAGGGTGGTTCTTATTTATACTGGGTGGATTTTTTTTTCACGAATTTCTCTGCTCTCATCCCCCAGTTTTGTTCGAATGCCCCCCAAAAAAATCTTCAAATTTGAACAAAATCGGTTAATATTTAGAAGTGGCGCAAACACAATGAAGTTTCCCATTAATTTAATATGGGAAAAAGTCAGATTTTTGTAAAACTAATATTTAAACGCGATAATATGTTACAAATAATGTTGTGTTTCAGTATGTTGTTCAGAATTCATCAAAGAATAAGAATCAATCATAATTTTTGGGGTTGAATAATTTTAAGACACTTTTATGGGTCCCCCAAAGAAAACCCCATACGTGACAAATTTAAATTTTACGTAATATTACGGTTTATTGACGCTTTTTAAAAGTTAAAAAAAACTAATTGGTAATTTAAGAACACCTAGTCATTTATTAACTGATATTTAATTGTTTAAACAATTTCAATTTGCTTAAACATTTAAGAGTATGCTTAAAAAGCAAAGTAGAACATAAAAATATTTCAATCTTTGGAGAAATAGAAAAAATAAAATATGTAAACAAGAAAATTGTTTAAAAAATTGAAATTTATTTAGACATCTACGAGTATTCATAATAAACAAATTAGTACTGAAAAATATTGAAATTTGTCGAGAACTTAGTGAGATAAAATGAAGCGTTGGGTGAAAAAACAACCTAACTCGGAAAATCATGTTTTGATATAAATCGATTCAAAGATTTCAAGCTGTTATTGACTAAGAAAATATTAATTTAAAAATAAATCCTTTCATGCGCATAAAGTATTGCAATCTAAAAGTGAAATCCTGTTTTTGAAAAACAAAAAAAAAATCATTCAAATAATTGAAAATAAACAAAAGGAGTTAGGTTGTTTTCCCATCCAATGGATATTATAGGTATTTTTTTAAATTACTTTCAAGTTTTAAACATTATTTAATGACGTTTTTTCATTTCCCTCGTAGAACTAATGTCACAACTGGACGTTTCTGTGGTTGACTGATCCATTTTTATTTATATTTTAATGAATTATTGAGTAGTAACAATAAAAATAATAGCGCACTGATTCGCCGGCTGGTCACTATACACTGCAGTCTGCACAGCTGTGCGAGAGAAAAGAACGGAAGCTACGCGCGCGACGTTTCTCCATACGTCCTACTCTAGTATAACGTGATTTACGTAAACAATAATAATTTTTATATTAGTTTTAAGCTGTGTACTAACTAATTAGTGTTCGACACCACTAAATATTACCCGATTGGGCTCAAATTTTGTGATTTTTTTTCTGGTCATTCGAACAAAACGGGGGGGGGGGGGGGCCGAGAGCAGAGAAATTCGAAAAATGAAAAATAAGGGCCACCCTAAGGTACATACTTTTAAAGCAGTAATTCCTGACTTTCATATGGGATATATAGACGAGTATCAAATCACGCTATATTACTACTGTTCTTCACGGTTTTTCAAGATAAATTTTCAGAAATTTAAGTCTTATTTTAATTGGGGAGCGTTCACGTATTACGTAACGTTATTTTCTACCTTTTTTTAACTCCCCCTCCCCCCTCACAATAGTTACGTACATTTTTTGTATTATGTTTAAAAACATAATAGAGGTTTTCTGAATAAAAAAAAGGTTTTTTAATATAAAGTGTTGCTTAGAAATAAACAAAACAACATTTTGATGTAACCCTGAATGCTTTTTAATTTTTTTTTAGTCACTAACATTGAAATTACTCACAAGAAAGACGTATCATCAGTTTGTTCTTAAACTTATATAAATATAATTTTATATGATTTATCGAGAAAATTAGAAAATATTTTTAAATATTTCGGATGTGTTGAAAAAGAATCTAGAAGATTTAGAAAAAAATTATTTTATAGGATTTTAAGAAATATTAGGAAAAATTCGAGCCTTTTTAAAAGATATTCAGAATTTTTAGAAGTTCGGAAGAAACAAAAAATCAGTTAAGAGTTCATTTTTCAAAATAAAAAGTCCTAAAAAAATTTCCCATAAATCTTAAAAAATTCATGTTTTCATCCTTTTGAATTTTTTAAATCTTCTCATATTTTTCAATTATTCAAATTTTTTGTGATTTTTTCAATTCTGCAAAATTGTAAAAATGGTTTCAGGTTCTTCTTTGAAAATTTTAGAAATCTTTTAAAATTTCTTGAAATCTTTTTAAATATTGTCTTAAAATTAATTTTTCATGAAGAAAAATTATTTAAATTTTTCCTAGGAACCTGCAGAATTTTGTTTATTTTCTTGAAGCCTCACAAAATTCCTAAAATATCTTTTAAACGAGCTTATAAATTTTTTATTATTTTTTAATCGCGCCAAAACACTCTCTCTGTCTCTCGTGATAATAATTAATTAAATAATTGTAACAAAATAATTGTATATCTTCTTTTTGCATTTGTTGCCTCAATTGTAAACAACAATTAAGACAACGAGAATTTTTGGTAGGCCATTACTGTCAGGAACACGGCTATTACTACTATTTTTCACGGCCACTACTCTAATAAATCTCAAAATTTGAGGGAAATCATTTAATGTCTAGTGGTCGGGCAAAGACCATGAAGTTTCCCATTGTATTATTATGAGAGAAGTTGTAGAATTTATTATATATTATGTAGAATGTTAAGAGGAACAGTGTTGACGGACCAGATGGAGGGATCCCAGAAGAACAGCCTTTTGCATCCGGTTCGCGATGGAATGAGCCTGACGCTGGTAAGCCGGAATCTTGTTGAGTTGGCTGATAAATGAAGCTTTCATACCTCCAAGACAGCCGAGTATGAGAATTATAAGATGGACTTTTTGTAGCCTTGGTACATCCTACTCAGCTCGAAAAGAAGTGCTTGATATTTCGCCCGTTTTCTCCCTCCTTTGCTGTGATATTACCATCGGCTGGTGCAGATAATTCAATCACGTAAATGATCTTGTTCTTCAGATCTTGGAGGACAGTATCAGGCTTCGTAGCACTGATACGTTGAGTGGTGGAGAATGAGAAATTCCAGTAGATCTTACACTGATCATTCTCCACAACGGACTCGAGTTCCCCCTGGGAGTATGGCAAGATGGACAATAGATCAATACCATAGAAGTGCCTAAGCTGGTAATATAACACTTTTAGAGCCGCATTGTGTCTCTCTATGTACCCGTAGTGTGCATATTTAGAGCATGCACTGAGAACATTTCCAAGTGTTTCTGGCTCTTGCTTGCACACTCGGCAGTTGGTATCGCTCTCAGGCACATTCATTATGTGCTCGCGGTAAACTAAGGTGTCCATAACATCGTCTTGACAGGCAAAAATAAATCCCTCAGTCTCCGATCTCAATCCAGCAGACTTGAGAAACATGTTGCACAGACTCATCGAGAGCTCTTCTCTATGTATGCCGTAGAATTTACCATCAAGGGGCTTGTCAGCATGTTCTCTTAGTAGAAGCATATGTTCTGCTTCCTGTATACGACTTTTGAGCACCAGAGGTGTTAGTGATGCTAGGCCATGTGTAGTGTCGCTGGAATCAAATGGGTGGTCAAGCTCCTCTGCGGCACTGTATAGAAACGCCGCAGCATTGGCGACTTCATGTTGATGTACGAGTCGCATAAGGAAATCTGTGCTTTTTAGAACTGAGCAGGCTGTAGCCAGAACTGTTCTTCGATGAAGACACTCTAAGCTTAGCAAGCCTCCACCCCCTTTATGTTGAGGGAGATATATTCGAGGTACGGAAGATCTAGGATGAAGACTTCGATGTATTGTCGTCATCTTGTTGATTTTATCTGGTCCTGGCGCTGAGAAGTTCTTAGTTCTAGCGATAACTTTCTTCACTTCTTCAGCAGTAATTAGTGGACAATCTTCCTCTGGACCTTGTAACCTTTGCCTTTGGCAAAAGTTACGAAAGAGAGATATATCAGAAGCGTCTTCATTCAGCTGATAAGTATCTCCATATACTTGCTCCCAGAAGACTTAAATCTCTTCTCGACTAGGCGGATTTTTAACGGCACGTGACGCTTTATTGAACAGACGGGAAGGATAAGTAGAAAAGGTGGAGTTTTCCTGAATCCACTTAACGTGCCGTTCAAGGCGCTGTTTCGCTGTTGAAAGAGATAGTATTTTTTGCGTCCAGTGCTGCTTGATGGTCAACAGTTTACACTTGTTCAGCATGTGATTTGCTTTCCTTAAGTTTCGAGCAAGTGCCCTAACTTTTGGAGTGAACTTTTTATTTGATGTTATGTAGCTAATCACGCACTGACCATTTGATGCATGCCGTCTCGCCGTTTCAATTTTGAACACTTCTGTTGTCGCTAAGCAGGGAGACCGCCTTCTCGTAAACTACACAGCTCAGAAGTCAGAGATTGTTCGTTGGTATCTCCACATAATCGGCACCGGTCAACCACGTCTTGAT
>CAKNXH010060296.1:23705-43366 GCA_932178445.1 Andricus quercusramuli
GTGAAGGCAGTCGTTAGGCTTTTCTTAACTATCGTATGCTGAATACCTTAACTATCGTATGCTGAATACCGGGCGCCTATGGATTATTATTATTATTATTATTATTATTATTATTATACCATTATACCATTTCCCTTTCGGGGTAGGCGTGACTTGCTCGGTTGGAAAGTAGGGTGTAGATGGGTATACAGGGTGATCCTGAACTCATCATATTCCTTGTACATACACATTCCTTGTACAAAACTGAACAAAAAACTTCTGTGACAAAATGTTGTACAATCAATAGTTTTTAAACTATTGAGAGTTGTAAAGAACCAAATCCAAGTGATCAAATTTTTTGGTCTTTACAGTCTTATAAAGACCAGATATAAGACCAAAAAATTTGATCACTTGGATTTGATTGACAACAGTCTAAGAACGGAGTTTGGTTTGGTTACCACCAACCGATATTATTGTAAAGAACCAATGGGAGCTTGCTATTCCCGCGCGTATATAAGCATCTCGCGCGAACTCTAGAACGTGATGCACTTCAAGTCAGTAATTCTAATATTTCGCCAAAGACAAACAATTTTGAAGCAACGTGAAGTCCTCAAAACATATCTCTCTCACTTGTTCAGTGATTCCCTTGATTTAAATTCTAGAGTTCACGCAAGATGCTATGTACGCGCGGAAATATCGGGCTGCCATTGGTTCTTTAGAACTCTCAATAGTTTAAAAACTATTGATCGTATAACATTTTGTCACAGTAGGTATAAGGTAGATAGGTATATAGGTGTAAGGTTCAGATATTTTAGATTGATCTAGAATCCTCGCGTTAATTATTTAAATGACACGTTCGTTCCGCAACACTGCTCCGACCCAGGTTGCTGATCAATCTCTCTAGCGATCACCCCAAGTGAAGAGCCTCACAAAATTGTTATGTGTAGTTCCCCACTTAGGCCCATTAGTATCCAAGGTCTTTGTTTCAAGCGTCATTCACTCTATCGTCACTCTGTTTACAAACTATTCGTCGCCACACTTTCCTGTCCTGGCATACTACTCTAGATTCCTTCACATCCATGCATTTTTTATGCAAGCTCTTGTGTTTCTATGGCTTCTTATGTCTCTTCGGATTAATGTCTCATTCACAGATTCTAACCATTCTTTCGGCGGTCTACCTTTGGGCATTTTGCCATTTACTGTACCTTTATACGCTTGTTTGGTCAGTCGTTCATCTTTCATTCTTTCAAGATGTCCGAGCCATCTTAACTGATTTCTTTCCATTATGTCAACTAATGTCTCTCCTGTACCACATTCTTTGAGGATTATCTCGTTTCGGACTTTGTCCATCATTGTTTTCCCGCATATTGTGCGCAGAGGTTTCATGCCAATCGCAGTTAATTTTACTCCTGTTCTTTTCTTGACAGGTCCATGTCTCGCTACCATATAGTACAGTCGGTACGAATATAGAATTATGTATAGCCATTTTAGCTTTTTTAAATATGTTTTTATTTCTGAGAATGGACTCTGCTCTACCGATAACCTTCTTACCCTTATTTATGCGCCTATCTAACTCCCCATCTATTTTTCCGTCGCTAGTGAGTAGGCTACCCAGATATACGTACACATTGTTTTCTCACTTTTTCCTTCAAACACCATGATTTTTGTTTTATTTGCGTTAATTTTGAGGCCCATGTTCTTCATGCTTGTAATAAGTTTATTTAACATTCTTTGCAGGTCCTCGATTGATTCTGCCATAACAATCTTGTCATCTGCGAAAGCTAACCCACGTACCTTCACTGTTTCGAGATCTACACCTTCTTCATCGAAGAGGGCCATTCTTAGACATTTATCCATAAATATGATAAATAGCCATGAGGACATAACGCATCCTTGTTTCACGTGTTGCATGGAAAAAAGCCAGTTTTTTGTAAAAATACGGTGATATGTTATAAATAGTTGCGTATTTTCGTATATTGTTTAGAATTCGTCAAGAGAATAAGAATCAATCATAAATTTTGAGGGTAAAATACTTTTAAGCCACTCCTATGGGTCCCCAAGGAAAACCCCATGAGTGAAAAATTTGAATTTTACGTAATATTGCTGTTTATTAACACATTTTGAAATCTTTTTTCATAAATAATCATTAACCGGCCATTCAAGAATACATAGTCATCTTTTAACTAATTTGCAATTGTTTAAACAATTGTAATTTGCTTAAACATTTTTTATGTAAGTTAAATGTGAGTCAATGATAACAATAAAATAATTTGTTTAAATAATTTCACATCTTTTTAAATAGTGCGTGTTTGTTCAAGTATATAGTTTACCAAAACAAAGCAGGAGAAACATTTTATCCCACCAAATTTTCGACTGATTTTAATATTTTTAAACAAATTTATATTGTTTCATCAATTTTATTTTTTCGAATATTTTATTTTGACCATTTTTCAAAAGATTTAAATATTTTTAGGTGCTTTTTTCAACAATACTCTCAAATATTTGAACAAATTGAAATTGCTTCAAAAATGTATTTAATTTTACTCATTTTATTTGATTTTTGTCGGTAGAGAGGACAAAGTGCGTTTTTTATCTTCAATTTCTCACGGATTAAATTGGTATTAGTTATCTTTTTGTTTTGAAGGAACGCTTTAATAAATAATTTGTGAAATATTTTAGTTTTTTCAAACATTTAAGAGTATTAGAAAACAAAGTAGTACCTAAAAATATTTCAATCTTTCGAAAAATTATTTTATTGTTATCATTGATTGAAGAACTCATAACGTCTAGTGAATTTAAAATTAGTTAACAGAACTGGGTATTCTCAAATGACAGATTAATGATTATTTATGAAAAAAACTGACAAAAAGCGTCAATAAACCGTAATATTACGTAAAATTCAAATGTGTCACTTATGGTGCTTTCTTTGGGGACCAATAAGAGTGGCTTAAGGTCATTCACCTTCAAACTTTATTATTAAAACTTATTCTCTGAGGAAGTCTGAACAATATACTGAACTACGAAATTATTTGTAATATGTCATCGTGTTTAAATATTTGTTTTGCAATAAGCTGACTTTTTTCCATGTTAGTTAGTAAGTTGTAATGTAGGTGCGGGGGGGGGGGGGGCGTGAGGTCCCACCCCTGGCGCTCAAGCTATAAACCCTATTGTGTCATACCCGTGTTTATTCTCAAGGCAGTATTCCGAATCCGGCCATTCTTCGCCGAGTGTTTTTTGGATCTCGGTGGGTTTCGTTGTTATCAACGTTCTGAGATTATACCTCTCAGGTGCCAGGCATACCTATCGCACAGTAAATGACGTCCTCCTTTGTTGATCAAGCAAAGTGATCTTCACCCACTCTGCCATTTGGCAGCCTCCGTAGCAAGGCTAGGGTGGACGGAGCGTTCCCTCTGAGGTCATCAGGTAGATGCACAGATTCGAGGCACTGTCCTGGTGTGTTATGTCAGTGTATGTGTGTGTGTCCATTACTCGAAATCGGCTAGCGACCATCAAGCGTGGTGCCCCCCGTAGGAGCCCCCAAGCGCAAGAAGAACGCTGACTCATTCTCGAGTCTTCTCGAAATCGGCTTCGGCTCCCAAGGCTAGGCCCCTCGACATGGAGCCTCACGTTGGTACGGCGCCAACTTTTGCTGAGGGGACCTGCAGTTTAAGGTGGGTTACGAACCACCGAAGCCTCGGTAGAAGTACATAGACAAATTTCAATTGGTACCCGGCTCAGGGATCGAACCCCAAACCTCCTGCATGGAAGTCTGACGCGCTATCGTCTGAGCCACCGAGGCTTCTTTTTCTCATGTTAAATTAATAGGAAACTTCATGGTTTCTGCGTAACCCCTAAATATTAACCAACCTGGCTCAAATTTTAAGATCATTTTTTTGGGCATTTAAACAAAACTGGGGGTTTGGGGGGGGGGGGGGTGAGAGAAGAGAAATTCTAAAAAATCCCACCACGTATAAGTAAGAACCATCCTAATGCTCACTACTGTACCGCTTACCCTATTGGTTTATATATTGTTATATCAAGAAAAAAAAAAAAATTTTAATCACAAACCACAGTCCTCTTCAAAATTCAATGCTGATCATTTCTATAAAAAAAATTAAAATCGTTTTAGAAGTACGACCTGTAACCGATTATGAACATTGAATTCCAGATATATTCTATTCTAATAGTTTTAAAAGCTTCATGTAATTTGTATAATTGAAAAAAAGACTAAGAAAATAAAGGCGTTTTGGAGGAATAATTTCAACACTGTATGGTATTTTTGCAATAAAACTGACATTTCGCACATTTCTAAAATTGTACATTCACAATACCTAGCTGTGTAAACATAAATCTCAGTCAATATCACACCCATCCTTGAACAAATGAATTACTGACAAAAAGACAATGCAAAAATATGACTCATGCAAATGTCGGATAATTGAAGTTGTTATTTATATATTTTAACTATCTGTTCAAATTCTTGTATCTTAATCTAAAATAAAAATGGTAGGTAATCATTATGTACAAAATTAGGTTCCAAGCTTTCTTTTAAATAAATATTGAGAATCGATGCTTATCTTTTTGCAGGCAAAGTATTTCCGGTCGCTGGTGAAAAAGTAAAAAGAGCTCAAACTTTCGAGGAATTGCACGCAAAGCTGGATGAGCTAAAGAGCAAAGGAAGGCTAGATCATAGACAGAGGAACGTCAAAAAAGGATTGAAAAATAAAATAAAGAAAAAATCTAAAAAAGAGGAACGAAAAATTCAAAAGAAATTAGTAAAAACAGAACAAATGGCCGCTGGTGCGATAAAAATCAAGGAGGATAATGGCGAAACATCTAAAGTTCCTAAACAAAAACCTATCTTCAATTCCGAGGGTCACATGGTGTTTAGCAAATTTGACTTTTCTCAAATCGGTACGAAGAGGAAATTCAAAGCTGAAAAGAACCCCAAAAAAATATTAGAGCAAATGGAACAGAAAAAACAGAAGGTTAATGAATTAGTTGAGAGCGGAGAAAAGGCGAAAGCGGAAGAAATTAAGGAAAAAGAAGCTTGGAAGACCGTGTTGGCGAAAGCTAGTGGAGAAAAGGTACAACTTATATTTGAATCCTTCAAAGATGTGAATTTCATCATTCCAAGCTTGTAACCTGACATTTTCTTACATAGAAAATCACGAAAAAATATTTTAATTCCATTATGTTGAATTTGTTAAAAAAAGGAAATGACTGAATTTCTTTATTACCTATTCTAACCTTTTAAATGTCACTTAATATCACATTCAATTTATTCAATTGGAGACATGAGAATGACAACTGAATAAAGACTATTTGAAGTTGGCATCTAGAATACGTTATTTTAAATGTAAGAAAGTGAAAATCTGATATGGTCTTTATCCAGTTCTCATTCTCATGTCTTCAATTTCGAGCGACTTTAATATGAAATTCTTTAAAATTTCGATTATTACTATTTTAAATTGTTTATGTTTGCAGGTCTAAGCCTAAGGATACAAATTGTTAATTTTTTTGGCTTTAATTTTTCCTGACTTCGAAACGCAATTACTCGTTCAAAAAAGGAGCGAGAAACTTAAAAAAAAACTCTTAAAAAGCTTTTTAATTTCCGCGTCGAATCAAACCCTAATGGAAATATTTTTAACATTATAAAGATAATGTACCGTGTGAGAAGTTTTTTAAAAGTGCCATAATTTCTCGGGTTTTTTACCTCAACTTCAACTTGTGGCATGACCTAGAAAAGTGATAGCAATAATATGGAATTTATAACACAAAGTCTTTGTAGTCTTATCTTTAATTTGAACCGATAAAACTTGAAAAATCTGCACGGGTTCTGGAGGTACGACTCAAAATGTCCAAGTCTCAAATATCAAGTTTAGGTCAGCGAGTTCCAGTCGGCGATCATTGCTGTCATACAGACTGACATTTTTAGTCCTATCTCGAGAACCCATGAAGATTTTTCAAGTTTTATTGGTATATTCTCTTCAAATGGTCAAAAATATCTCTATCAGGGGTCATTCGACGCGGAATGTAAAAAGCTTTTTAACTGTTTTTGTTAAGTTTCTGGTTCCTTTTTTGAATGAGTAATCACATTTCAAAGTTAGGAGTGATTTTTAATCAGAGATTGGGAGCGAAATGCTGGGTGAATGCTCACAGCAGAGAGTGAATGGTCGTGGCTACCCGAAAACTAGGCAGATCTGTACTTGAGCGGACCACGTGAACGCGTAGCAAACGGTTATGCCAGCAGATGTGAACCGATGTGAGAAATCGTGTTCGAGTTCACCACTGGCGACCGCCTACTCTTGCTCACAGATACGTATTCACCGTCAGGCAGCATCAAACAGCTACAGGCGAGTTGATGCGTGAGGACGAGAAGAGTTTCTGCGTTGTGAAAGCTCATTGCACAATATATATTTCCCCAGGTGGCGCCGTGTCACATGCTATACAGTTCAATACATAATATCAACTAATATAATTCTTGGGCTTTATTTGAACTTCAGTTTTCAATTGTTATATTACATATGATCTGAAGCAGTACTAATTATCTATTTTCTTTGAATTAGAAACTATTAGTGTTCTTATATGTGAAAATTTGATGACTGAAGAAATTACGGAACAAAAAATATTTTATTACTGCAAATACTAAATATTTTCCTTGAAATGAAAACTTATAAGCTTCTCTCAGCATTTGAAGATTTTTTAAACATACTTTTTTTCACTTTCTAATTGCAAACAGATGAATTTAGAAGAACGAAAAAGGAGGTACGAAATAGGAATTTAATTAACTCATTTAGAGCCGATTTCGTACATTTTCGCAATGAAAAGTATCTTGTTTTGTTTGCGAGGTTATGGTCGATGACAGTTTTTACAAAACATAACAAACAAAGTTTCACGTGCTTGTACTGATAGTCTCGAGCTCTTATTTGATACGAAAAATAAACTAAAAAGTGCATAATTCGAGCTGAAACTTTATTTATACATGATATTGATGAAAATGTGAACCCCATACATTAAAAAGTGCATAATTCGAGCTGAAAGTTTATTTATACATGATATTGATGAACATGTGAACTGCACAATTTCGGAATTGCTAGATAAGTATATTTTTGTTTTTTATAAGAATCTGCTAGTTGGTATTTGCTCAGTGAATAACATGTCATTTTTGTTTCAGAGTCATATTCGCAAAAAAGTCAGCCAATATCGACCATGCTCGTGTAGGGTGTCTAGCGAGCATCCTATTTTAAAAATGCTTCAATTTTTAAACGATATTTGGAATTGTTCAATTTTTAACGCGTCTGGTTTGAATTCATTCATTTTGAAAGTTCCCAATATTAGAAAATTAAAATGACTGAATTTATAAAATCGTGATGCACAATTTCAAAATAATAATTTTCAACAATTCAGTTTCAAGATCCTATTTTGAAAATGCTTCAATTTTCAAACGAAGTTTGGAATTGTTTAAATTTTAACCAAGGTTTTCATTAATTTTGAAGGCAGTTTCCAATTAGAACTTTTTTCGTCTTTTTCTAGTAGAGAATTAATTTTCTTGGTTGAAAACTCAACGATTTTGGTGAAAAATGTATGTATCTCGTTAAAAATTCGTATTTTTTCAAGAAAATAATGTTTGGTTAGAAATGCGATTCTTGGTTTAAAAATTAATCTGTTTTAGTTGATTCAACTATTTTGTTGGAAATTCGTATTTTTTTGGTTAAATTCAATCGTATTCATTTATGATAGTAATTTTTTGTTGAAATATCAAATATTATATCTGTCTAGGTTGAAAAATTCAACTCGTTAATTGAAACTTGAACTATTATCTTAAAAATTTATTTCTTGGTCGAGGATTTAAAATCTTGGTAGAAAATTCATCTCTTTTTGGTTGAGAATTAAACTAGTTAGTTAAAACTTCCCTTTTTTTGGGTGAAAATGAATTTTTTCAACTGAAAATGTAACTGTTCAGATGAAAATTATCTTTTTTGATAAAAATTTCATATTTTTTGATAAAAATTGCATATTTTTTGGGTTGAAAATTTGAATAAAATTCGTCTTTTTATCTACGAAATTCAACAATTTGGTAACAAACTCAACTATGTGATAGAAAATTCAACTTTTCTGTACAAGATTCGTTTTTCTATTCAAAATGAATGTTCTTTCAATAAAAATTTGTTTAATTTTGGTTAATTGAGTTCAGTAATTCAAATATTTGGTTGAAAATTGATGTGGTTTGTTGAAAATTCATCCTTTCCGCTAGAAAAATAATTTTCTTGCTTGAAAATTCAAGGGTTTGATTAAAAATTGATGTTACTTGTTGAAAATTTATTTTTTTTTTGTTTAAAGGTAATTTTTTGAACTAAAAAATGAGCTATTCCATTGAAAATTAACTTTCTGTTGAAATTTTATATCTTCTGATTGATGACTCCTTTGTTTAGTGTAGAAAATTGTTCTTTGAGTGGAGAAAGTGAATTATTCTGTCTTGAAAAAATTACTTTTAAACCCAAAAAAGAAATTTTCAACAAATTACATCAATTTTTAATCAAAACCCCTGGATTTTCAAGCAAGGCAATTAATTTTCTAGCGAAAAAGGACGAATTTTCAACAAACTACAGCAATTTTCAACAAAATAGTTGAATTACTGAACTCAATTAACCAAAATTAAACAAATTTTTATTGAAAAAACATTCATTTTGAATGAAAAAACGAATCTTGTACAGAAAAGTTGAATTTTCTATCACATAGTTGAGTTTGTTACCGAATTGTTGAATTTCGTAGATAAAAAGACGAATTTTATTCAAATTTTCAACCCAAAAAATATGAAATTTTAATCAAAAAAGTTAATTTTCATCTGAACAGTTACATTTTCAGTTAAAAAAATTCATTTTCACCCAAAAAAAGGGAAGTTTTAACTAACTAGTTTAATTCTCAACCAAAAAGAGATGAATTTTCTACCAAGATTTTAAATCCTCGACCAAGAAATGAATTTTTAAGATAATAGTTCAAGTTTCAATTAACAAGTTGAATTTTCAACCTAAACAGATATAATATTTGATATTGCCACAAAAAATTTCAATTATAAATGAATACAATTGAATTGAACCAAAAAAAATACGAATTTCCAACAAAATAGTTGAATCAACTAAAACAGATTAATTTTTAAACCAAGAATTGCATTTCTAACCAAACAAAAATTATTTTTTTGAAAAAATACGAATTTTTAACGAGATGCATACATTTTTCACCAAAATCGTTTAGTTTTCAACCAAGAAAATTAATTATCTACCAGAAAAAGGTGAAAAAAGTTCTAATTGGAAACTGCCTTCAAAATTAATGAAAACCTTGGTTAAAATTTAAACAATTCCAAACTTCGTTTGAAAATTAAAGCATTTTCAAAATAGGACCTTGAAACTGAATTGTTGAAAATTATTATTTTGAAATTGTGCATCACGATTCTATAAATTCAGTCATTTTAATTTTCTAATAGTGGGAACTTTCAAAATGAATGAATTGAAACCCGACGCGTTAAAAGTTGAACAATTCCAAATATCGTTTAAAAATTGAAGCATTTATAAAATAGGATGCTCGCGAGACACCCTACACGAGCATGGCCGATATTGGCTGACTTTTTTGCGAATATGACTCTGAAACAAAAATGACATGTTATTCACTGAGCAAATACCAACTAGCAGATTCTTATAAAAAACAAAAATATACTTATCTAGCAATTCCGAAATTGTGCAGTTCACATGTTCATCAATATCATGTATAAATAAACTTTCAGCTCGAATTATGCACTTTGTAATGTATGGGGTTCACATTTTCATCAATATCATGTATAAATAAAGTTTCAGCTCGAATTATGCACTTTTTAGTTTATGGGGTCCACATTTTCATCAATATCATGTATAAATAAGCTTTCAGCTCGAATTATGCACTTTTTAGTTTATTTTTCGTATCAAATAAGAGCTCGAGACTATCAATACGAGCACGTGAAACTTTGTTTGTTATGTTTTGTAAAAACTGTCATCGACCATAACCTCGCAAACAAAACAAGATACTTTTCATTGCGAAAATGTACGAAATCGGCTCTACATGAGTTAATTAAATTCCTATTTAATGGTTTTTTTAATTTGTTTAACAATAAACAACATCAAATACGGGAATTCAAATTTTGTTTACAACTTGGTCCACCGTATCACTGCACCTATGTCAATTCATCATGGCGGCCGACCAATGAAATGCGAGAATTCAAAAATGGCTCTTGCGCAAATATCTTTTTCCAAACTCGGGTGCATTACGGGTTGCATTTGGGGGTATTTCTTATACACGCAACAACCCTATGACTACTATAATCTTGTCCTTACGGTATAATTATAATTATATAATTATCAATATATAAATATTATTAATGTCACAGGCTTAAGATAGTTATAGCCCAATATGTCAAAGGCATGGATCCTCTCCTAAGAATTGTCAGGAACCACGAGATGATTGGCGAAGGAGCGTTCTTTTACAAAGCCGCGGAGTAAGCGTTCGAGACCCTTGGCCTGAATTTTAAGATCAGAAGTGAGGAAAGTGCATTACTCCATCTATATGTGACCGTCCGCGAAGAAAGGGACCTAATGCGGAAAAAATCGATTTTCATTTTCTTACGCCAATCGATAGTTTCTGAGTTACTCTTTCATTTCCATTAATCAGAAATTTTTTAAGTAAATTACTTTTCTTGTTATTAAGCTACAAACATAGGCAAGATAAGACACTTGAAAACACAACGAGAGGCCTACGAAAGCGAGCCCCACCACTTACCACTACAGCTGTACGCGACGTGTCTGTGAGCTCCACTGGCTTGTGCCTAAAAGTGTAGCGGTGAGTGGAGGGGGTGCTTTTCGTATACGCATCCCCACTACCCAAATGCTGGCTTGCGGACTCTGCTACGATCGCTCGTCCTATAAAATTCAACTTTGACGCATTAGCCGAAGTGAAGAAAGCAGATGTTGAAAAATTTCACCAACAGCTATTCGGAAAGAAAATGCACGGGAACTTTCACAGAATTGTAGAAAAACAGTCCTTGTCGAAGAAGCAAACTTTTGCTTTCCTCAGGTCATCAGGGCTTAATTCAGGTACAGAGGATTTTATTTTCACATGCCAGGATGGTGTAATTTCCACCTTAGCATACCGTGACCGCATTTTATATCAAGAAGTTCCCAGTGATAAGTGAAAAGCATGTCGTGCACACGCTGAGTACTTAGAGCACATACTATCGGGTGTTCGACCCACGCAGGAACGACGTATATCTATAGGCATAATGCGGCCCTAAGATTGCTTTATTACCATCTTTGTCGCTCTTACGGTCTTATGGTCGCGACGCTGCCCTGTCGAACGCTCCAAGGGAGATAGAGTCACTTGTCCGAAACGAGAAGTGCCAAATTTTCTGGAAATACGATTTTCGGGCAGCAGTCTCCGTTGCGCACTCGAGGCCTGACATTGTTCTCCAAGACTTCGAGAAACGAAGTATATTCGTCATCGAATTCTCGGCTCCGTCCGAATACAACCCATAGTATTCGGTACAAGTAATTGTCCTTGTGATAGGTGCTCTCGGAGGTACGAAACTATCACTGGTTCGTAACCTTAAAGCCATACCCGCGTGCCAAAAATATGCCAAGGCACTCGCGAGATGGATGCAGAAAGCTGTCATCCTTGGGTCGCTTCGTGTCCTCAAGACACACGAGGGTTTCGCCGGCCTGTCGTTGTGATTTCATCTTGCCCTGTGACCATCCACCTCACGGTTGTGTGTGTGTGTTCAAACCTCCTCATCCCATACATTCCCTCCCTCACTTCCCGTTCTTGGAAAAAAGTACGACCGAAGAACGAAATGACGGACAGACACCCGACTGAAACTATAAAGGCTTCTGCCCGGGGTTACGAAACCCTAAAAACACAAACAATCAATCATTTTTGTTGTAGAGTCCAATTAATTATTAATTTATGAACTTTAATGCTTTGTATTGAACATATGGACGCCTCCACTCAGTATGAGTCTATGTGCTGACAGCACCGTGTATGAGATTATGCGCTGTGTATAAGCATATGTTGACGCTGTCAACACATAGACTCATATTGAATGGAGGAGTCGATATTGAGTTTTAAACTGTATAAATTACGATTAAAAACACCAAATGATGATTTGTTTTGGTAATTTTCTTATGAAAATAAATTGAAAAAACATGATATTCGAATTTTTAAAAAAAGGACCCGGTTGATTTTTTTTGTCTTAAATTGTTCGTGGAATCACAAACTAACATAATCGGTCAAAAAATTCCATACACAAGATACTTTCATTTAAAGTGTTTTCAGACCCACCGTGATGCACCTTACAAGTACCTTACATATTCAAATATTTCACTCTTTGTTATAATAAGGTGAGAGACGATCCAGAACTTTTGAAGAAATCAATAAAACGAGAGGTACAGAAGAAGAAGCAAAGCTCGAAAAAATGGGAAACAAGGATAGAAGGAGTCCAAAAAAATATTCAAGAGAGACAACAGAAACGACAAGAAAATATCACGAAGAGGAAAAAAGAGAAGAAGACGAATAAGTTGAAAAAAGCGACCAAAAAAGGACGTATTATACCAGGTTATTAAGTTTAATTTCTTGTTATACTCTTGTCAAATAAAATTATTAATTCCAGAAACATTGTAATGATAAATAGCACATATTTCAATTCTAATTTTAATTTCTCTGTTTTATACATAAGATGAAATAATTTGGACAATATTTACGTTTCATAACTGCACTCGTCTTGTTCTTTATTAGGTATAAGAATCGAGTACAAAGAAATATTTTGTAAGACTTGAATTAATTAAATTTTAGTCACTGGTTCTGTGATAAGATTGGAATGGAAACTTCTAATGTGTCCCCTAAAGGTTTACATTTTTCTTGTATATCTTCCTTATTCCTTTACACACACCCCATGCACTTACTTGGTGGTTAGAGGGGGACCTACAGTTTAAGGTGGGTTCTAAACCACCAAGAGCAACAGCTTTAAGTACTTAGAGAACCCTTTTCGCTAGAGGTACAGGCCCCACTACTCTCCGGAGATGAACAACTTCCTTACTAGGCAAGTGTTCACCGCATGGGCCGCCGAGGCTCTTCCAGAGTGCGAGGTGGGAATTGAACCCGCAAGCCGACAGAGTGGGTCCAAAGCCTACGCCTTAACCCTCACGACCATCGTCCCTCTCTGTGATAAGGTTCAAATGCTTGTATTTTTCAGTACAGTATTTAATTCCCTTTTTATTAGTAGGTTACATGTATCATAGATTCTAATTCATGTTATTATGACAGTATGAATCCTGATTTTGAACACAAATTGTGTTTTGCGTTTTGATAGTAGTTGCTACTTTTTTTCATAGAACTCGATGCCAGAATACTCGGCGACTTTTACAACAGAAATTAGTAAGTGGTAGATGCTGCCTTCTTACGTAGGAGTCGACCCCGAATTCAAGCTTTAGTTTCCCAGTTTAACAAAGTAAACAAATAATTTAGACAGATCGAAAGATTAAAAAAAAAATTCATTTATTTTTTTCAGTTACTGCCTTTTTCCGTAGAACGGCAGTATTGCAGGTACAATCCGATAAGCCACCATATTACATGATTACCTAGATATGGGGGGGGGGGTAGTTGGTAAACTTTGGTGTGCAGACCATTTTTCAATTAAATGCTATTACCTCAAAACGAAACCAAATCAATGTGAGATGGAAAAAACTTTCGATCTTCTGGTCTATCAAAAAGCGCGTTTATTGAGCTATATTCAAAACATGTTTATAAAAATAAGCATTGGAAAAACGTTTCGCTCGATCCAATATCGAGCATCATATAATAGCTTTTTTCTGTCCAAAGTATGTAAAAAAACTACCATCATTTGTTCCTAAGCTGAAAATAGATAACGAAAATAGATACACATTATTTAAAAAGTTACACTAGAGAAATAAATTACAAAGATAAACTAAAATAAACTAAAAAAACTTATGTGTTTAGAGAAGTTTTCCTATTATATAAGAAAACCGGTAACCTCCATCTGTGATTTTTGCGTTACCACTACCTATGCTTAGCGTCATGATATATCTTACAGGACGGTTTTAATGTGTGGCGTGTTCTCAAATCAGTTTCGTGTGAATTTGAGTGTACTCCCATGTCTCTATTTGTCTGCAAAGTTCTGTCGAAGATATTGGGATCTGAAATACAACGATACGCCAACTGGTGGCCAAATAAAAAATAATGATTTTCTAACTGGCTGCTACTATTTTCTTTTACTTTAATATAATAAAACATGTGAGGAACAACTTAAAATAAGTCATTATACCCAATTTACATTCAAATGATGAATTATCATCGTCGTTATTATAGAATACATAACCTAAAATTACGTTATGTTCCGTATATCACTCAGTTATATTATTTTAACTAAAATTTCATTTTCCACTTAATTAAGGTATTTTTATGCGAAAAGTGTATTAAAACGCACTTACAAATAGAAAGTTGTACACTTTTCAAGGATATGTGTCTAATGTATTTATCTTAAAAACTAGATTTAAGCCACTTTTTCCGTACGTTATGAGAGGGTCTGAAATTTTCAGAAAAAATGAAATTCGTATTCCTTTGTAATATATTTTAAATTCAGTTTCTAAAGTACGCCCAGATAACAATGCATGAGGGCGCACTGTAGCTGCACGATGTGTCGCCAAGAACGCAAGCACGGTTTATGCACGAGCTGAGGGTGATCAATGTTCACTCAAGGTGAGCACACTCGGTGTGCACAATGTGCAGCACAGCGTGCTACCATATGTGCTGCCACAGTGCACGTGTTTTGTGAGAGCAGAATTTAAAAAAAAAATTAATATTAAATCAAAAATACAATTTTTCAAAGTCATGACATAATAATTCTATTAAAATGATATTAATAGAACTTGAAAAGACAAATGATTATTAAGTTTGGAAACATTTTTTTTTAACAAATAAGAACTGTATACAGTTCTTATTTGTTAAAAATTTATAAAAATTATTTATTATAATTATTATTATAATTATAAAAAGGTGGTATTTCAATTTTTGTAATATAATAATTGAAATTTAATTTTTATATACTTATGTAATGAAACTAATCATATAATAAATAATTTTTAAATGAATGAACCTTAAGTTGGTGATAATTTTAACTTATAGATGAAGCTATATTGACAGTATATTTTTTTAAATTAAATAAACAAGCATACCGTTTTGCAGCACGTAAAAAAATATTAACAAATTCTGCACATTACTAAATGATCCAACGAATTCCACAAGATTTTATTAGTGCATCAGAATGGCCTGCTTATTATTTCATCTCCAAAAGTCAAAATGTCAAAATCGATAAAAACAGACTTGCGATTCCATGTACGGAATAACATATATAATATAAGATTATGTGATCTAGTAATTTGCAATTTATTTACTTTTTATCATGATTTTATAGACAAAATATATATATATATATATATATATATTTATAATTATATAATTCATATTGAAGAAAGGGTACGCTATTTTCAAAGCTTTCCCACTTTGTCAGCGCTCGCGCAGTCATTCGATCAAATATGGCGAGCGCGGGCAGTCCACTTGTTTACATGCGATTGAAAATGAATAAATTTTTACTGAAAATAAGAGTTTAACTATCGGATAACGAAGGTGTATGTAGGAAAACTGATAAAATCTCGATTTAGTGGAAAAAACTTTTGCTCGAGTTCATTAAACGGTTTGATCGGAGTTGATTTTTGAATTTCTCTGTCTATGACAGATCTCCTATCGGATTACAAATATCGCATAAAGTATGTCAGTACTCTTGTTTTTCGAAAAAGGTACCAGGACAAATTATTGTGGTAATTGGATAAGTAATATTATATATATTTGCATATTTATACGATCTATTACTTTTGTAAAAGTAATGCTAGTTGTCAGATTTTGAGGTTAGAAAGTTCGGGTGGAGTTCCGAAAAGCGCTTACCTCCGATTAATTTGAAACTCCGTATACCCATGTATTTTGACGTGCTGATCACGAATATTATTATTATTATTATTATACCATTAAGCCATTTCCCTTCCGGGGTAGGCGTGACTTGTTCGGTTGGGAGGTGGTGAAATAGGTATATAGGTACGAGGTAGATCGGTATATGGGTACAGGGTTGTTGGGTATATAGGTGTTAGGTATAGATGTTTTAGATTGATCTGGAGTTCTCGTGTTATTTATATAAATTACACGTTCACTCCGCAACACTGCTCCGACCCAGGTTGCTGATCAATCTCTCTAGCGATCACCCCAAGTGAGGAGCCTCACAAAATTGTTATGTATGGTTCCCCACTTGGGCCCATTAGTATCCAAGGTCTTTGTTTCAGGCATCATTCACTCTATCGTCACTCTGTTTATAAACTATTTGTCGCCACACATTTCTGTCCTGGCATACTACTCTAGCTTCATTCACATCCATGCAGTTTTTCATGCAGGCTCTTGTATTTCTATGGCTTCTTATGTCTCTTCGTATTAGTGTCTCATTCACAGATTCTAACCATTCTTTCGGCGGTCTACCTCTGGGCATTCTGCCATTTACTTTACCTTTATACACTTGCTTGGTCAGTCGTTCATCTTCCATTCTTTCAAGATGTCCGAACCATCTTAACTGATTTCTTTCCCATATGTCAACTAGTGTCTCTCCTGTACCACATTCTTTGAGGATTGTCTCGTTTCGTACTTTGTCCATCAGTGTTTTCCCGCATATTATGCGCAGAGGTTTCATGCCGATCGCGTTGATTTTACTCCTGTCCTTTTCTTGACAGGTCCATGTCTCGCTACCGTATAGTACAGTCGGTACAAAAATAGAGTTATGTATGGCCATTTTAGCTTTTTTTGATATGTTTTTATTTGTGAGAATGGACACTGCTCTACCGATAACCTGCTTACCCTTATTTATGCGCCTATCTAATTCCCCATCTATTTTTCCGTCGCTAGTGAATAGACTACCTAGATATACGTACTTGTCAACTTGTTCTAATCTCTCATCATTTAGGACAATGTTGCATATTGTTTTCTCGCTTTTTCCCTCAAACACCATGACTTTCGTTTTATTCACGTTAATTTTGAGGTCCATGTTCTTCATGCTTGTATTAAGTTTATTCAACATTCTTTGCAAGTCTTCGACTGATTCTTCTATAACAATCTTGTCATCTGCGAAAGCCAACCCACGTACCTCGACGGTTTCGAGATCTATACCTGTTTCGTCGAAGAGGGCAGTTCTTAGACACCCATCCATGAATATGATAAAAAGCCATGAGGACATAACGCATCCTTGCTTCACACCTTGCATAATATCGAACCAGTCACTCAGTTTCCCATTTACCCTTACACTCGCTTTACTACCTGTATATATTGTTTTTATTGCTTGTAGGAGCCCTCCATTCACTCCATACTCTTTAAGGACTTGCCAAAGTTTACTTCTATTTACCGTGTCGAAAGCTTTTTCTAGGTCAATAAATGCACAGAAAACTTTCTTTCCTACTCTCAAGCTTTTTTCTGTGATCTGTCTTAGGCTAAATATCTGATCTGTACATGATCTTCCTGGCATGAATCCACTTTGGACTTCCCATATCTTCTCTTCTGTAATTTCCATTACCCTACGAATAAGTATTTTTGAGTATATCTTACTTGCGGTACTTAGTAGGCTGATGCCTCTGTAATTACTGCAGTTGCTTTTATCTCCCTTTCTTTTATATATTGGTACAATAATCGCCCTTCTCCAATCGTCTGGGACTTCTCCTGTCTCGAAACATAAATTTATTAATTCGCACAACCTGTGAGGTATGTACTCGCCACTGTATTTAAGCATTTCAGCGCTAATATTGTCTATACCCGCAGCCTTACCGTTTTTCAAGTTCTTAATTATATCTCTGACCTCAGTGACACAGACTTTTTCAATTGGATTTTCTAGTGCATTATGTTCTATATCGCAGTTTTGTTGCCCTATATCTTCACCTCCTAGTAGTTCTTTAAAAGAGTCTTTTAAAGCGTCTACTATCCCGTCTATATCATATAGCATTTCGCCTTTACTGTTTCTCATGCTAGCAAACTCTATACTTTTACTTTCCTTCAACTGTTTATATAATAGTTTCATAATTCCTTCAAAGCAGTTTTTTATTTTGTTCTCTTCTCCTGTTCTGATTTTCTCTTTACTTTCTTTGACTAGTCGTTTAACTTTCCTATTTTTGTGTCTGTAATCATTTTTAAGTCTAGTTCTCTCCTCATCGCTAATACCTGTCATGTTCAGCGTTTTATTGTGCGCTTCTTTCTTTTCTTTTTGGGCTGCCGCAAATTCATCGTTCCACCACGCATCGCCAGCCTTTCTTCCTACCACCGCCGTACCACATAATTCGGTCGTAGTTTTGACAATGATATCCCGTAACAAAGTCCACGCGCCCTCTATATCTTTATTGCTTATAAGTGCTTCCCACGTTGCCCTATCTATGCGTTCAGTTAGTCTTTTTTGAAACTCTGTTTGCACTTCTTGTCTCTGTAAATTTTCAATTTTTATTCGTGTTTGTTTCGTTTTCTTTGTTTTCTTTTTTCTCCATCCCCGCCCTAAGTTTATTTTGCAGACTAAAAGGTAGTGATCAGAATTGCATTCGGAACCCCTCATGACTCTTGTATCTTTGACTAGTTCTCTTAATCTTTCATCCGCAATAACAAAGTCAATTATGCTGTGGCTATTTCCTTTGCGCCAGGTGTACATGTGGATCATTTTATGTCTAAACCAAGTATTTGTAATAAATAGGCCCTTTTCTAAGCATAAGCTAACTAGCTTTTCCCCGTTATAATTTTTTCTTGTTGGATCTCCAAAATTACCTAGCACCCTTTCTGTATCTGTATCTTGACGTTGGACACCGACCCATCCGTTCATATCTTCTAGCAGAATTATTCTTCCACCTTGATCGCAAATACTTATTGTATCATTTAGAGTGTCCCAGAAGGCGTCCTTAACTTCCCTCGAATCGCTATCAACTGGTGCGTAGCACGCTACGATAAATAATCTTCTGATTCCTACCTTCATTCTAGCCCATAGCAATCTGGGTGATACAAAATTATGCCCTATGAGATGATGACTTGCTTTTTCATTCATAATTAGACCGACCCCTTGACTACGATGCGATTCGCTATCTACTCCTGACCATATTTCACAACCGCCTTTCAACACCCCATTTTCTATGTTTCTAAATTCGCAACCCTTTTTCTTTGTCTCAGGTACACAAAGAATATCTAGTTTCCTTACGTGCATAGTTTCTCGTAGTTCTCTTATCTTAAGATCATTCACTCCTCTAGCATTCCAAACACCCAGTCTCCATTCATCGCCCGAAACACGACCTTTACGTTTACCGTGTTCATGCCTTTGGTCAATCCGAGTTTCAGTCCATTCCGAGGCTACTTTATTGTTTGTATTATTCATGTTTAGATTGTACTCCCAACTATCACCTGTATGCGCGAGATTTGTTTTGCGAGTCGAAATCGTGTCCGAATTAAGCAGTGATTTGTCATATGGTGGAGTCAAGCTGTAACGTCAGTCCCACCAAAACTTCTGTTACTGGGGATGGGTGGGGGAGGGGGGGGGG
>CAKNXH010060297.1:3562-13765 GCA_932178445.1 Andricus quercusramuli
TTTTATTTAAAATAAAAATCTTATCTTGATTAAAATATAAACTTCAGCATTTTTTGTTAAGAGTAAATCATTTTTTGTTGAAAATTCGTCTTTTTTAGTTAGAAATTACAGCATTTTGGTTGAATTCACCTCTTTTTTATTTAAAATGAATTTTTTATTGGCTAAAGTATAAACTATTACATTTTTAATTAGAATTCATCTTTTTTCGGTTGAAAATTCGTCTTTATGGATCAAAAATTCCATCATTTTCTTAAAAATTCGTATTTTTGGTTAAAATATAAACAATAACATTTTTCTTAAGAATTTATATTTTTTTTTCAAAATTCGTCTTTTTGGATCAAAAATTCCACTATTTTTTTTACAAAATTAAACTATTTTGTTGAAAATTAATCTTCTTTGTTTGAATTTACCCATTTCTTCTTTAAAATGCAAATCTTTTCTTTGCTAAAATATAAACTCTTACATTTTTAGTTAAAAATTCATCTTTTTTAGTTGAAAATCCGTCTTTTTGATTGAAAATTTAAGTATTTTGTTGATAATTCGTCTTTTTGGGTTGAAAATTCCTCCACTTTGATAGAAAATTCAACTATTTGTATCAAAATTCTACTATTTTTGTTGAATTCACCTCTTTTTTTATATAAAATGAATTTTGTTGTTGTTAAAATATAAACAAGAATGTTTTTCTTAAGAATGTATTTATTTTTTGTTCGAAAATTCGTCCTTTTTTTTTATTCGCCTTTTTTTATTTAAAATAAAAATCTTATCCTGATTAAAATAAAAACATTGTGTCTTTTTTGGTGGAATTCACCTGTTTTATTTAAAATAAGAATCTCATCTTGATTAAAATATAAACTATAACATTTTTGGTTGAGAATTTATATTTTTTGTTTGAAAATTCCTCTATTTGGATAAAAAATTCCACTATTTTGTTAAGAATTCTTTTGGTTGAATTAACCTGTTTTATTTAAAATAAAAATCTTTTCTTGGCTAAAAATAAACTATAGTGATTATTGCTAAAAATTTATCTTTTTTGACTGATAATTCGTCCTTTTGGATAAAAAATTCCGCTATTTTGTTGAAAATTTATTTCTTTGGTTGAAGATTCATCTCTGTGGTTGAAAATTTCAATATTTTGTTGATAATTCATCTTTTTGGGTTAAAAATTCCACTACTTTCATAGAAAATTCAACTTTTTTTTTTAAATTTACTTTTTTAGTGAAACATCAACTGTTTTGTAGAAAATTCATCTTTTTGTATCAAAATTGATATAGTTTTTCAAGAATTCATCTTTTCTTTTTGTTGAAAATTATTTTTTTTTGCATAAAAAATTCCACTATTTTTATTCAAATTTTTAACGAAATTGTTAAAGATTCAAATATTTTGGTAAAACATTAAACTATTTGGTTAAAAATTAACTTTTCAATTGAAAATTCATATTTTCAGGTGGAAAATTTAACTGTTTTGTACAAAATGTATCTTCTTGGCTTGCAAATTAAACAATTTGGTTGACTTTTTTTATTTAAGATAAATTTTGTTTGCTTAAAATATAAGCTGTTACATTTTTTATTTTAGTTTATCTTTTTTCATTAAAAATTTGTCTTTTTGGATCAGAAATTCCACCATTTTGTTAATAATTCGTCTTTTTTGGTTGATTTCACCAGTTTTGTTTTATTTAAAATAAAAATATTTTCTTGTTTAAAATATAAACTGTAACATTTTTTGTAAGAATTGATCTTTTTTGGTTAAAAATTCGTTTTTTACAAATTCCACTTTTTTCGTACAAAATTGAACTGATTTGTTGATAATTTATTCTTTTTGGTTAAAGATTCATCTCTTTGGTTGAAAATTTAAATATTTTGTTAAAAATTCGTCCTTCTTAGTTGAATTAATCTGTTTCTTTTATGTAAAATGAAAATCTTTTCTTTGTTAAAATATAAACTATAAAATTTTTTGTAAGATTTCATCTTTTTTGGTTGAAGATTCGTCTTCTTGGGTTAAAAATTTTACTACTTTGATAAAAAATTCAACGATTTATATCAAAGTTCCTCTATTTTGGTACAAAATTGAATTATTTTGTCGATAATTCTATTTTTTTTAATTCACCTGTTTTTTCATTTAAAATAAAAATATTTTCTTGGTTAAAATATGAAAAATAACATTTTTCTTAAGAACTAATCTTTTTTGTTTGGTAGAAAATTAATCCTTTTAAATAAAAAATTTCACTATTTTTCACATAATTGAACTATTTTGTTGTTGAAAATTTCAATAGTTTGATGAAAATTCATCCTTCTTGTTTAAATTCCTCTTTTTTATTTAAAATAAAACTCTTATCTTAATTTAAATATAAACTATAACACTTTTTATTAAGAATTTATATTTTGGTTGAAAATTCGTCTTTTTGTATCAAAAATTCCACTATTTTCGTATAAAATTAAACTATTTTGTTGAAAATTCATTTCTTTAGTTGAAAATTTAAATATTTTGTTAAAAATTCGCTCTTTTGGGCTAGAAATTCAACTTCTTCGATAGAAAATTCAACTATTGGTTTGAAAATCAACTTTTTTAATGAATATTCAATTTTTTTGTACAAAATTCGTCTTTTTGTATAAAAATTCCACTATCTTGGTACAAAATTGAATTATTTTTCGATAATTTGTCCCTTTTTTGACGAATTAATCTTTTTTTTCATGTAAAATAAAAATATTTTCTTGACTAAAATATAAACAATAACGTTTTTCTTAATAATTTTTTTTGTTCGAAAATTTTTCCTTTTTGTTTGAATCAACCTCCTTATTTAAAGTAAAAATCGTTATTAAAATATAAACTACAACATTTTTTGTTAAGAATTTATCTTTTTTGATTGAAAATTCGTCTTTTTGGATCACAAAATCCACTATTTATGTACAAAATTGACTATTTTCTTGATAATTTGTTGTTTTTGGTTGAAAATTCATCTCTTTTGTTGAAGATTTAAATATGTTGTTGAAAATTCGTCTTTTTTGGTAAAATTCCGCCATTTTTTCTGTGAAATGGATATCTTTGGTTTGCTAAAATATCAACTATTACATTTTTTCAAAGATTTCGTCTTTTTTTATTGAAAAATATATTTTTTTTTAAATTGAAAATTAGTATTTTGGGACAAAAAATTCCACTATTTTTGCACAAAATGTAACGACATTGTTGAAAATTCATCTATTTTGGTAAAACATTAAACTATTTGATTGAAAATTAATTTTTTTATTGAAATTATATATTTTTAGGTGGAAAATCAAACTGTTTTGTAGAAAATTCATCTTCTCGGCTTGCAAATTAAATATTTTGGTTGAAATTTGTCTTCTTTATTAACATGAACATTTTTTCTTGGTTGGGAATTCTTTTTTGTTCGAAAATTCCTCCTTTTTGTTTCAATTCGCCTTTTTTTGATTTAAAATAAAAATCTTATCTTAATTAAAATATAAACTATTAAATTTTTTTTCGAGAATTTATAAATAAAATAATAAATAAATAAAGTATTAACATTTATTTTTTTTAATATCCGTTCTTTTTGTTTAAACGCACCTATTTTCATTTAAAATAAAAATCTTATCTTGATTAAAAATATAAACTTTAACATTTTTTGTTAAGAATTTGTCATTTCTCACTGAAAATTCGTCTTTTTGCATCCAAAATGTAATTATTTTGTTAATAAATCATCCTTTTTGGTTGAATTCACCTTTTTTTATTCAAAACACAAATGTTTTTTGGGTTAAAGTATCAACTAAAACATTTTTTGTTGAGAATTCATCTTCTTTTCTTTTTGAAAATTTGTCTTTCCGGATCAAAAATTGAACTACTTCGATAGAAAATTCAACTATTTGTTTGAAAATTAACGTTTTTGTTGAAAATTCCACCGTTTTGTAAAAAATTTATCTTCTTGGCTTGCAAATTAAACAATTTGAAAAAAAAATTTTGTTCTTTCTTAAGTGAAAAGTCTTTCTTTGTTGAAAATTCTTTCTTGTTCGAAAACTCGTCCTTTTTGTTTAAATTCCCCTCTTTTTATTTTAAATAAAAATAATATAAACCGTAACATTTTTTGTCAAGAATTGATCTTTTTTAATTGAAAATTCGTTTTTTTGAATCAAAATTTAGCTATTTTGTTGAAAATTATCCTTTTTTGTTAACCTGTTTATTTATGTGAAAAAATCTTTTCCTGATAAAATATAAACAATAACATTTTTTAAAAGAATTTATCATTTTATCTTTGAAATGGATATCTCTTCTCTTCTAAAATATTAGCTATTACATTTTTTGTTGAGAATTTTCTTTTTCTAGAAAATTAGTTTTTTTGGATCACAAATTCCTGAAAAGGTATTTGCTCAAAAAAACCTGAAAACGTGAATTTTCAACAAAAAGTTAATTTTCTGTCAAATAGTTTAACTTTTCACCAAAAAAGACTAATTTGCAACAAAATAGTTGAATTTTGTACCAAAATTGTGAAATTTTTTATCCGAAAAGACGAATTTTTAATAAAAAAGATGAACTCTCAACAAAAAATGTAAAACTTTATATTTTAATAAACAAAATATTTTATTTTAAATAAAGAAACGGATAAATTCAACCAAAGGGGATTAATTTTGAAGAAAATAGTTGAATCCGGAATCAAAATAGAGATTTTCATTAAAAATAAAAGGAGTTCCAAATAAATTATTTAATTTCGATGCCAAAAAGACGAGTTTTCTACAAAACAGTTGAATTTTCAACCTGACAATATGAATTTTTTACAAATTAGTGGATTTTTAACACAATAAGACGTATTTTCAACAAAATATAAAAAATTTCAACCAGATAAATTGATATTCAACCAACAAAATTCTGTTTCGATAAAGCAGTTCAATTTGCAATTAATTAGTGGAATTTTTTATAAAAACAGATTAATTTTCCACAAAAGGAGAATTTAATTTCAATTAAAAAACAGTAGAATGCAACCAGAAAGATTTTGAGTCCAAAAGGAAAACAATTTCAATCAAATTGTTTAATTTTTATGCCAAAAAGACAAATTCTAAACAAAAAATAGATACATTCTAAACTAAAAATGTTGATATTTGAGCGGAATTTTTCACCCAAAAAGACGAATTTCCAATCAAAAAAGATAAATTCTTAACATAAAGTGTTATAGTTTAGATTTTAATCAAGATGAGATTTTTATTTGACACAAAAAAGATTAATTTTCAATCAAAAAAGTTAATTTTCAACCATATAGTTTAATTTTTCACCAAAATAGTTGAATTTTCAACAATTTCGTTAAATTGTGTACAAAAGTAGTGGAATTTTTCATCCAAAAAACCTAATTTTCAATTTTGAAAAAGTAATTTTTAATAAAAAAAAGATTAAATTAAAAAAAAATGTAATAGTTAATAGTTTAGCACAGCAAAGATTTCCATTTTACAGAAGAAATTGCGGAATTCAACCAAAAAGGACGAATTATCAACAAAGTAGTGGAATTTTGATACAAAAAGTCGAATTTTCTTAAAAAGACAGTTGAATTTTCAACAAAAAAGTTAATTTTCAAACAAATTGTTAAATTTTCTATCATAGTAGTGAAATTTTAAACCCAAAAAGACGAATTTCCAACAAAAGCGATGAATCTTCAACCAAAATTAAAATGCCACTATTTTAATAGAAAATTCAACTATTTGTTTGAAAATTAACTTTTTCATTGAAAATTCATCTGTTTTGTAGAAAACTTGTCCTTTCAGCATAAAAATTAAACCATTTCTTGGAAATTGTTTTTATTCTGGACTCAAAAATCTTTCTTAGATAAAAATTGAACTATTTTGTTGAATATTCGTCTTTTTTGGCTAAATTCGATTGTTTTTTGATTAAAACGAAATTCTCTTTTCGTGAAAAATTAATCTTTTCTAATTAAAAATTCCACCAATTTGTTGCAAATTGAATTGCTTTGTTGAAACTTGATTTTTTGGTTAAATGTTAATTTATCTGGTTGAAAATTTTAACGTTTTGTTGAAAATTCATCTTTTTGGGTTGAAAATGCCACTATTTTGGTAGAAAATTTATGGTTTTAGGTTGACAATACAACTGTTTTGTAGAAAACTCGTCTTTTCAAAATAAAAATTAAATAATTTGTTTGAAATTTCTTTTATTTTTAATAAAAATCTTTTTTGGTTGAAAAATAATTTTCGTGGGTCGAAAATTCCACTGTTTTGGTAGAAAATTATACTATTTGGTTGAAAATTGACATTTTCGAGTTGAAAGTTCAACTGTTTGGTAGAAAAATGGTATTCTTGGCTTAAAAATTTAACAATTTGGTTGAAATTTTGGTTCTTTCTGGATAGATAACAGTTTTTCTTGGTCAGAAATTCTTTTTTGGTTGAAAATTCGTAACTTTGATTTCAAAATTCATCTAATTTCTTAGAAATTTAATCTTTTTTGGTTATAAATTTGCCACGGTTTGGTTGATAATTAATTGGTTTTTAATGAGGATTCAACTATTTTCTTGAAAATTCATCTCTGAAATAAAAATTCAATTATTTTGGTAGAAAATTTAATTTTGTTGTTGAAAATTCTCATTGGGTGAAAAATTCCACTCTTTTGGTAGAAAATTAAACTATTTGGTTGAAATTTTGTGGTTGGTATAAATTATTACATTTTTGTTAAAAATTGATCCTTTACGATGGAAAATTCGTCTTTTCAGATAAAAAGTTTCCCTATTTTATTGAAAATTAGTCATTTTTGACTGAATTTACTGTAAAAAAAAAATAAAAATCTGTTTTTGGTTAAAATATAAACTATTTTATTGAATATTCGTCCTTTTTGTTTTAATTGAACTATTTTTGGTTCAAAATTAAAATCTTTTTCGGTTGAAATATCAACTACTACAGTTTTCGTTGAGAATTTATCATTTTTAGTTGTGAATTTAACTACTTGATTGAAAGTTAAACTAATTAATTTGAAGTTTTTTTCTGTTGAAGATCCATAATTTTAGTTGTAAAGTTATGTATTTTGTTGAAAATTCGTTTTTTTAAATTATTATTTTATTAAAATATTTTAATATTTCATTTATGGTTGAAAATTAATTTTTTCAAAATTTTTAATTCAGCTTTCTGGTTGAAAATTAAGTTTTTGGTTGAAAATTCCCATTTTCTGCTTGAAAACCCAACTGTTTTGTAGAAAATTCATCTTTTTGGTTTGAAAATTCAACAATTGACTTGGAATTTCTTCTTTTCTCGACAAAAAAAATCTTTTTTGATTAAAAATTCAACTTGTTTGTTAAAAAGTTGTTCTTTTTAGTTGAATTTTAGTTGTTTTAGTTTTTTAGTTTTTTTTGTTTTTTTGTTTTAGTTGTTCTTTTTAGTTGCATTAAACTGTTTTTGGTTTAAAATTAAAATCTTTTTCGGCTGAAATATCAACTACTACAGTTTTCGTTGAGAATCTATCATTTTTAGTCGTAAATTTAACTACTTGATTGAAAGTTAAAATAATTCATTCAAAGTTTTTTTTTCTGTAGAAGATCCATCATTTTAGTTGTAAAGTTATGTGTTTTGTTGAAAATTCGTTTCTTTTTTAAATTATTATTTTAAAATATTTTAATATTTCATTTATGGTTGAAAATTAATTTTTTCAAAATTTCAAATTGAGCTTTTTGTTTCAAAATCAAATTTTTTGTTGAAAATTCTTATTTTATGCTTGAAAACCTAACTGTTTTGTAGAAAATTCATCTTTTTGACTTGAAAATTCAACAATTCACTTGGAATTTCTTCTTTTCTCGACTGAAAAATCTTTCTTGATTGAAAATTGAACTTGTTTGTTAAAAAGTTGTTCTTTTTAGTTGAATTGAACTGTTTTTGGTTTAAAATTAGAATCTTTTTTTTTTTTAATTTCAACTTCATGCTATATTTTTCGTCGAGAATTCATCATTTTAGCTTGTGAATTGAACTACTTGATTGAAAGTTAATCTAATTTATTTAAAGTTTTTTTTGTTAAAGATTCATAATTTTAGTTGTAAATTTAAGTAATTTGTTGAAAATTAGTTTTTTTTTGGAAATTATTATTTAAAAAAAATTTAATATCTCATTAATGATTGAAAATTGATCGTTTCTAATTAAAAAATTCAACTGTTGGGTTGAAAAATTAATTTTTTTGTAAAAATTCACATTTTCTGCTCTAAGACTCAACTATTTTGTAGAAATTTTTGGTTGAATATTCAACTACTTGGTTGAACTACTTTGTTGAAAAATTCGTTTTTTTTCGATTGAAATTCATCTCTTTAGTTGAAAATTGAGCTATTTTCATGAAAATTCGTTTTTTATTGTTGTTTGGAATTTTTCCTTTTTAGTTGAATTTAACTGTTTTTTTTTTCTAATAAAAATCTTTTCTGGTTAAAAATTCAACCAATTGGTTGAAAGTTGAACTAATTTGTTAAAAAATTAATTTTTTGATTGAAATTCATCTCTTTGATTGAAAATTGATCATTTTAAATTTTAATTTAAACTATTTTGTTGAAAATTTATTTCTTTTGGTAGAAATATTTTTACTTCAATTGTTGAGAATTTAAGGTGTTTCCTGGCATTAATTATGAGATTTCAAGTGAATAAATCTTTATATTGATCTAAAAAAATGCAGGTGGTTTCGGTGCGATCCGAATCAAGTGTGCTGCAGGAAGCTTCAGAAAAAATTACTCGAATCGTTCAATCTTCCAGTAAGGAAATCAATCAAGAAAATTTGATTGGAGATAAAAATGAAAAGGAAACAACAAATTCGAATCAGGATGAATTAGTTCGCACTGGAGAAATTACCCCTTTTCAAGCCGCCAAAAAGAATACTCCAAGCGATTCATCCGCAGGGTATTTATTTTAAAAATTCTTAGAATTAGAATCAATAATTTTGATTAGATTAAACAAATAAGAAACGACGAATACAATTTTTCAGAACATTCAACAAAAAGTCTCAACTCCTCGATCTAGAAAAATATCTCAAGCAACAAGCAGAACTTGCAAAAATACGAAAGTGTTTGAAGCAAAGTAAAAAATCTCCCCCCAAAAATGGAATTCCTCCTAAAAAAGCAAAACCTTCCTCAAAGATTGAAAATAGCACGAGGGATAAAAAGTCTCTCCAAAAAGTTTTTGAATCCGAAAATCAGGGAAGATCAAATCTGGCATTTAGAAAGGATTTCCCTTCTGATCAAAAGGGAATTTCAGCTCCTGAGTTGGAAAACGTCTCGCCAGAAGGTGAAATATTCAAAAACGAAGGCCAATGTTCTGAATCTCCTGAATATCCAGAAACCCGAAATCTTCAAATACAAACGAATCTTGAAAACCAAGTTTGTGAACCAAATCCTGAAGATTTCGAACCAGGAGAAGATTGCGAACCAGAGCCTGGTGATTCCGGCAGCGAATACGTTCCAAGTGACGAGAATTATTCCGATTCCGAAAATTACCCCACAAAAAGGAAAAGCCCATTAAAATCAAAAATCGCCAAGTCAAAACGAACGTTGGACGACGGCGACGAGGAACTTTACAGACAAAGAGTGATCGATTCCAAGTACAAAAAAAATGAGCCAATGCATAAAATTGATCACATTTTCAAAGTCCCTCAATCCATTTGGAAAAAACTCTACAAATATCAGCGAGTTTCCGTCCAGTGGTTATGGGAACTCCACACCCGAAATTTGGGGGGTTTATTGGGAGACGAAATGGGACTCGGAAAAACTGTCCAAGTAATCGCGTTTTTAGCTGGTCTGGATTCGAGTGAATTACTTCTCGACGGTGGAAGATTTCGAGGATTGGGGCCAACTTTAATAATTTGTCCTGCAACTTTGTTGGAACAGTGGGTCAAACATTTTCATGATTGGAGTCCCATGATTCGAGTTGCTCTTCTCCACCAATCAGGTTCTTTCCAAGGACATCCTGAAGAGTTAGTTGAAGGTATGTTAAAGTTTGAAGAGTTTTATTCAAAATAGAATCTTCCTCTCCAGTTATATTCCTCTCCCTCACCCTTTCCACCTTCCTCTTCACTTCTGTTCCTCTCTCTCATCTTCTTCATCTCCAACTGCAATTCTATTCCTCTCCTTCCCCTTGTCATCTTCCTGTCCACTTCTATTCCTTTCCCTCACACTCTCCAACTGCGTGTCCTCTTCTGTTTCTTTCACTTTCACTCACCCTCTCCATCTTCTCTCCCTCTTCCTCAACCTCTCCATCTTCTTCTCTA
>CAKNXH010060297.1:16235-35009 GCA_932178445.1 Andricus quercusramuli
TCCTCTCCATCTTCCTCTATACTTCTATTCCTTCCTTTACCCTCACCCTTTCAACTTCTATTCCTCTCCCTTCTCCTCTACTTTCATCCCTCCCACTCTCCATTTCCCTCTCTACTTCTATTCTTCTCCCTCATCATCACCATCTCCCTCTACTTCCTCTACCTTTCCTTCTCCACTTCTACTCCTCTCCCTTCTCCTCTTCTTTCATCCCTCCCAACTTCCCCTGTGCATCTATTCCTTTCTCTCACCCTCTCCATCTCCACTTCTGTTCCTCTTCCTCTTGACTTCTCTCCCTTCCTCGCCACTTATATTCTTCTCACTCACCATTTCCATCTCCCTCTCGACCTTTTTCCCTTCCTCTCGATCTCCCCTGCACTTCTATCCTTCTCCCTCTCCCTCGCCATTTCTATTCCTTTCCACTTATCAACCTCCCCTTAGCTTCCTCTTCATCTGGATTTTTTCTAGACAAATCAGTCTACAGGTTACAATTTTCATCAGATTTGAAGGTTCTTTTTTTTAAATTAAAGCTGATTACATTCCGCAGAGACTTCACGAGGCCGATTTTTAAAGTTGTGCACTTACAATAACAGGGTCCGGGAATTCTGGAAAGTCAGGGAAAGTCAGATTTTTTTGTTGTTGAAAATTTAACTTTTTTGTGAAATATTTGTTTTTTCGACTTAGAATGTTAACAGTTTGGTAGAAAAGTTGTCTTTTTGCCTTAGAAAATAATTATTTCAACTGAAAACGTATTTTTTCCATTTTTGGTTGAAAATTTATTTTCTTTAGTTGAAAGTTCATCTTCTTTAACTAAAAGTTCAACTGTTTGGCTGAAAATTCTTATATTTCGTTGAGAAATGTCTTTATTGTAAAAAACTAATCTTTTTTGTTGAAAATTCATCTTTTTGAGTTAACAATATATTTTTTAATCTTCTGGGTTGAGAATTCATCTTCTTGGTTGAAAACTCATCTTTTTGGGTGGGAAATTCAACTGTTTGGTGTTAAAATAAATTATTTTTTTGATAATTTAACCATTTTGTTGGAAAAACGATTTTTACGGTTAAATTTCAATTTTTTAACAGAAAATATAAATATCTTTTTGTTAAAAATATTTTTCCTTTGTTAATTGAAAAATCTATTTTTGTTGAGAATTCAACTCTTTCGTTGAAAATTTCTCCATTAGTTTCAAAATTAATCTTTTTGATCGATATTTGATCTTTTTAATTGAAAATCTATCTTTTTCAGGTAAAAATTTAAGTATTGGGTTGAAAATTCCTTTCTTTTTTGGTTGAAAATCAATTTATTTAACTAATGATTTACCTATTTCATTTTTGGTTGAAAATTGATATTTTTTAATGTAAAATTGATCTTTTTTATTTGAACATTCAAGTATTTTGTAAAAAATTAGTCTTCTTTTGAAAATTTATCTTTTTGATTGAATTAATTAAAAATTGATCTATTTTAGTTGAAGATTTAAGTATTTTATTGAAAATCTCTTTTTCTTTTGGTTAAGAATTGATTGTTTTTTAACTAATAATTTACATATTCTATTTTTAGTTCCAAATTGATATTTTTAAATTTTAAATTAATCTTCTTTATTTGAACATTCAAGTATTTTGTAAAAACTTAATTTTTCGAAAATTGATCTTTTTGATTGAAAATTCCACTGTATGGTTCAAAATAATATTTTTTGTGAAAATTCATGTTTTTGGGTTGAAAACTCAACATGTCGAATTAAATATTTTTCCTTCATTGATTGAAAAATGTTTTTCGCTTAAGAATTAAAATTTTTCGTTGAAAGTTTGTCAATTTAGTTGATCTTTTTTAGCTGATAATTTAAGTATTTGGTTCAAAATTCCTTTTTTTATTTTGGTTAAGCGTTAATTTTTCTGAGTAGTAATTTACTCATTCCATTATTGGTTGAAAATTTGTTATTTTTAAATGTAAAATTAATCTTTTTTTGTTAAAAATTCAAGAATTGTTCGAAAATTTGTGTATTTTCTTAAAAATTCGCCTTATAGCAGAAAAGTAATAATATAAATGTAAAATTAATATTTTTAAGTTGAAAATTCAAATATTTGTTTGAAAATTTCCTTATCTTTCAGTTAAGAATTAATCTTTTCAATTAATAATTTTCTTATTCTATTTTTAGTTGAAATTATATATTTTTAATTGAAAATTGATCTTTTTTAGTTGATAATTTAAGTATTTGGTTAAAAATTCTTTTTTTGTTTATTTTGGTTAAGCAATACTTTTTATATATTAATAATAATTTACTCATTCCATTTTCGCTTGACAATTGATATTTTTGAATGTAAAATTGATCTTTTTTTGTTCAAAATTCAAAAATTTGTTAAAATATTTGTGTATTATTTTGAAAATTCGCCCTTCTAGCAGAAAAATAATAATATAAATGTAAAATTAATATTTTTTAGTTGAAAATTCAAATATTTGTTTGAAAATTTCTTTATCTTTCAGCTAAGAATTAATCTTTTGAATTATTAATTTACTTGTTCCATTTTTAGTTGAAATTATATATTTTTAATTGAAAATTGATATTTTTTAGTCCATAATTTAAGATTTCGTTAAAAATTTTAAAAAATTAAAAAAAATTTTTTTATATATTAATAATAATTAACTCATTCCATTTTTGGTGGAAAATTGATCTTTTTTATAGAAGTGTAATCTTTCTCGTAAAAATTACCTGTTTGGTAAAAAATTAAACTATTCTATTTTTTTAAGAATTCATTCCTTTCATTGAGAAAAAATGTTTTGTTAAAAATTCGTTTTTCACTATTTGTTCAAAATTTCATATTTTTGATTGAAAATTCATCATTGTGATTAAAAAAAATAATTTCTTCGGTTGAAAATTCAAATATTTGTTTGAAAATTTCTTTATTTTTCAGTTAAGAATTACTCTTTTTAATTAATAATTTACTTATTCCATTTTTAGTTGAAATTATATATTTTGAATTGAAAATTGATATTTTTTAGTGGATAATTGAAGTATTTGGTCAAAAATTCCTTTTTTATCTTGGTTAAGCAATAATTTTTTTAAATAGTAATTTACTCATTCCATTTTTGGTTGACAATTTATATGTTTCAATGTAAAATTATCTTTTTTTGTTCAAAATTCAGGAATTTGTTCGAAAATTTGTGTATTATGTTGAAAATTCGCCCTTCTAGCAGAAAATTAATAATATAAATGTAAAATTAATCTTATTTAGTTGAAAATTCATTAATTAATCTTTTTAATTAATAATTTACTTATTCCATTTTTAGTTGAAATTATATATTTTTAATTGAAAATTGATATTTTTTAGTGGATAATTTAAGAATTTGGTCAAAAATTCCTTTTTTATTTTGGTTAAGCAATAATTTTTATATATTAATAATATTTTACTCATTCCATTTTTGGTTGACTTAATAATATAAATGTAAAATTAATCTTATTTAGTTGAAAATTAAATTATTAATCTTTTTAATTAATAATTTACTTATTCGATTTTTAGTTGAAATTATATAGTTTTAATTGAAAATTGATATTTTTTAGTGGATAATTTAAGTATTTGGTCAAAAATTCCTTTTTTATTTTGGTTAACCAATCATTTTTTTCAATAATAATTTACACATTCCATTTTTGGTTGACAATTGATATTTTTGAATGTAAAATTAATATTTTTTAGTTGAAAAATCAAATATATGTTTTAAAATTTCTTTATCTTTTAGCTAAGAATTAATCTTTAATAAATAATTTACTTATTCAATTTTTAGTTGAAATTATATATTTTTAATTTAAAATTGTTTGTTTTTAGTTGACAATTTAAGTATTTGGTTAATTTTTTTTTCTATTTTGGTTAAGCAAAAATTTTTATATATTAATAATAATTTAGTCATTCCATTTTTAGTTGACAATTAATATTTTTGAATGTAAAATTGATCTTTTTTTTTCAAAATTCAAGAATTTGTTCGAAAATTGGTGTATTATGTGAAAAATTCGCCTTATAGCAAAAAATTGATAATATAAATAAAAAATTAATCTCATTTAGTTGAAAATTCAAGTATTTGTTTGAAAATTTGGTTAAAAATTCAGCTATTTTGTTTAAAGATTCAACTATTTTCTTGAAAATTCATCTTTTTGGGTTGAAAACTGTTTTTCATTTAAAATTCCAATCTTCTTTGGTTGAAATATCAACTATTATATGTCTTGTTAAGAATTGATATTTTTTGGTTGAAAATAGAATTGCTCATTTAAAAGTTGATTTGCTTGATAAAAAATTCATTTTTTTGGTTGAACATTGAAAATTGTACACGAAAAATCATTTCTTTGATTGAAAATTCTTTTTTACTGTTTGAAAATTCCTTTTTAACTTTTCTTCTTTCCGTTTTCTGTAAAAATAGATACATTAAAAGCAGCTTTTCTGTGCATACTTTAATCAGCTTAAATTTAAAAAAAATAATTATCAAATCAGATAAAAATTGAAACCCGTAGACTGATTTGTCAAAAAAAAAAAAAAAATACAATTTTGATTGATGACGCCGGTAATGATAAACTGATGAATTCCTCAACAGGCATAAAACACGGAGGAGTTTTGGTCACTTCTTATTCCGGAATATTGAGCCACAAAGATTTGCTGATAAATACGGAATGGCACTATGTGATTTTGGACGAAGGACACAAAATTCGCAATCCGGAAGCAAAAGTGACCAAAGTTGTGAAGCTCTTTTCAACTCCCCATCGACTTCTTCTCACCGGAAGTCCCATGCAGAATTCCCTCAAGGAACTCTGGTCCCTTTTCGATTTTATCCTGCCCGGAAAGTTGGGAACTTTGCCGGCTTTCCTGGAACATTGTGCGAATCCAATAACTCGAGGCGGATACACAAATGCGAGTGCTCTTCAGGAAGCGACTGCTCTTCAAGTGGCGACGATGCTGAAGGACGCGATCACACCCTACATGTTGAGGAGGACGAAAAATGATGTCCAGCATCATTTGAGTTTGCCGGAAAAAAATGAACAGGTGCTGTTTTGCAGCTTGACGGATGAGCAGAAAAAATTGTACAAGGAGTATTTGGCTTCGGATGATGTGACGAATGTTTTGCATGAGAGGAGTTCCAAGGATGGAAGATACAGGGCGAGGATGCTGATCGCCCTGACAGCTCTGAGGAAAATTTGCAATCATCCTGATTTGTTTCTCTTCACAAATCAAATTGTTGTGAGTTAAATTTTTAATTCTTTCGAGATAATATTAATTTTGATGCTGAGGTTGTTGACCAGTGAAAATATTAATTTTATATGATAATGTTCAACCAAGTAGTTTTATTTTTAAGCAAAAAGATAAATTTTCAACTAAAATGATGAATACCTAGCTGTAATACTTGAATTTTAAACCAAGAAAATAAATTTTTTACCACAAAAACGATTTTTCAACAAAATACATGAATTTTAACCGGAAATGATCAATCTTTAACTGGAATAATTGATTTTTGAACTAAAAAGAAGAATTTTCAACCAAGAAGATTATTTTTAATAAATAAGACGAATTTGCAATAAAATTGTTACATTTTCAAACAAAGTGATGAATCTTCAACTGGAATAGTTGAATTTTTAACCAAAAAGATTTATTTTCTACCAAATAGGCGATTCAATAAAAAAATACATTAATTCTCAATTAAGCAGTTGAATTTTCAACTAAAAAAGATCAATTTTCGAACAAATAGCTGAATATTGAACTAAAAAAGATCAGTTTTCAACCAAAAATGAAA
Organism: Andricus quercusramuli; assembly: GCA_932178445.1. Taxonomy (NCBI): domain Eukaryota; kingdom Metazoa; phylum Arthropoda; class Insecta; order Hymenoptera; family Cynipidae; genus Andricus; species Andricus quercusramuli. Next base: position 21,996 of record CAKNXH010060297.1, read on the forward strand.
TAGTTAAATTTTCATTTAAAAAAAAAATTAATTTTCCACACACAACAAATTTATTTTAAAAACAAATTCAATTTAACTCTCAACCAAGTATTTTTATTTTTAAGCAAAAAGATAAATTTTCAACTAAAATGATGAATACCTAGCTGGAATATTTAAATTTTAAACCAAGAAAATGAATTTTCTACCACAAAGACGATTATTCAACAAAATACATGAACTGGAATAATTGATTTTTGAACCAAAAAGAAGAATTTTCAACCAAGAAGATTATTTTTAATAAATAAGACGAATTTTCAATAAAATACATGAATTTTCAATCAAAAAGATAAATTCTCAATCACAAATTGAATAGTTGAAACATTAAATTACAAACAACAAGATTAACTTTCAATCCATAAGATTAATTTCTACTGAAAAAGTGAAAATTTTCTAAAAAATAATAAGAAAATAATAAATAATAAAATAATAATATAAGAAAAAAAATAAAAATAGTAAAAAAATATAATTTTTCAACTAAATACTGAATAGTAACATTTTCAATAACAAAAATAATTTTGAACGAGAAAAAAACAAACAAATTTTCAACAAAAGAGTAACTCTCAACCAAGTAATTAAATCTTCTTTTTTTTGTAAAAGAGTAATCACATCAGTTGAAATTTCATCGTTTCCTTTAAAAATTAATTTCTTTGGTTGAAAATTCTTTTGTTTTTTGCCTGCAAATTTATTTTACTAACTGAAAATTATCCTACTTTATTTTTGGTAGAAAGTTTATCTTTTTAGTTTGAAATTCATGTATTTGGTTTTTTTATCAAATTTTATTTTTTATAGAAGTGTAATCTTTCTCGTAAAAAACTATCTGCTTAGTAAAAAATTAAACTATTCTAATTTTTTAAGAATTCATTCCTTTCATTGAAAAAAAATGTTTTGTTGAAAATTCGTTTTTCACTATTTGTTCAAAATTTTATATTTTTGGTTGAAAATTAATTTCTTTAGTTGAAAATACGTTTTTTTTTGTTTGGAAATTTATTTTACAGGCTGAAAATCATTCTACTTCATTTAACTTTAACTATTACACTCTTTTCGAAAATGTACTTTCTTAAATAAAAATGTAATCTTTTTCGTTAAAAAGTTATTTGTTTAGTAGAAAATTAAACTGTCCTATTTTTTGTTACGAATTAATTTCTTTCATTGGGGAAAAAATTGTTTAGTTGAAAATTCGTTTTTTTTTTTTGATAGAAAATTCATCTTTTTTTGTTGTTGAAAATTCATCATTGTGATTGAAAAATAATTTCTTTGGTTGAAAATTCGTTTCTTTTTAGTCGAAAATTATTATTTTTTTTTTTAACTGAAGATATAACTATTCCATTTTCGGTTAAAAATTTATATATTTGGTTAAAAATTAATTAATTCTGCTGAAAACTGTTTTTTTTTTTTAATTTACTTTTCTAACAGCAAATTGAAATATATTTTTTGTTTGTAAATTTCTCTCTTTTAGATAAAAATTGAATTATTTTGTTGAGAATTTATTTTTGGTTAAAAATTGATTGTCTTAACTGAAAATCTAATTCTTCTGTTTTTGGTTAAACAATTTTTTTTTTATGAAAAAAAATAATATATTTTTGGTTTAAGATTCATCATTTTTTCATCTGTTTCTGGTTAAAATATAAACTAACACATGTTTTGTTTAGAATTCATTTTTTTTTTTTAAATCCTTTTTTTTTTATTTGAGAATTCATCTCATTTGGATGAAATTTCATCTTTTCAGTTGAAAATTCGTCCTTTTCGAATGAATTTACCTGTTTTTCTATAAAATGAAAATCTTTACTTGGTTCAAGTAACAACTATTACATTTTTTGTGAAAATATTATATTTTTTGGTGGAAAATTCCTCTTTTTGTGTTGAAAATCCATTATTTTGGTCAAAAATTAAATGATTTGGTTGAAAATTAACTTTTATTGTTGAAAATTGATATTTTCATGTGGCTGGACAATCTTTTTTGGTTGTAGATTCCTATTTTTGTATTTAAAATGAACTTTTGTTATGAAAAATTCATGTGTTTAGATTGAAAATTCAACTATTTGGTTGAAAATCAACTTTTTGGTAGAAAATTAATTTTTTCAGGTTGCATAATAATCTTTTTCCAAGGAAATTCATTTTTTTTGGCATGAAAGTTCAACAATTTGGTTAACAATTTTTTTTTTTTGAGCTCAAAAATCTTTTTTTGGTTAAAAATTCTACTATTTTGTTGAATATTCATCCTTTTTGGTTTAATTGAACTGTTTTTGGTTTAAAATTAAAATCTTGTTAGGTTGAAATATCAACTACTACAGTTTTCGTTGAGAATTTATCATTTTTAGTTGTAAATTTAACTACTTGATTGAAAGTTAAACTAATTTATTTAAAGTTTTTTCTGTTGAAGATCCATAATTTTAGTTGTAAATTCAAGTAATTTGTTGGAAATTAGTTTTTTTTTTTGGAATTATCATTTTTTTTAAATTTAATATTTCATTTATATGTTTGAAAATTGATCGCTTTTAATTAAAAAATTCAACTGTTCGGTTGAAAAATTAATTTTTTGTTGAAAATTAACATTTTCTGCCCTAAAACTCTACTATTTTGTAGAAAATTCGTCTTTTATGCTTAAAAATTAAACATTTTGGTTACGATTTCTTTTTCTTTCGACTGAAAAATTTTTCTTGGTTGAAACTTCAACTTTTTTGGTTGAAATTCATCTCTTTAGTTGAAAATTGAACTATTTTTATGAAAATTCCTTTTTTTTTGTTGAGAATTCGTCCTTTTTATTTGAATTTCACTGTTTTTCGTTTAAAATTTAAATCTTCTTGGGTTGAAATATCAACTATTATATTTTTCATACAGAATTCATCTTTTTTGTTAAAAATTAGTTTCTTTAGTGGAAAATTTAACTGTTTTGTTGAAAATTTTTTATTTTTATGGTTGAAAATTTATTTTACTAACTGAAAGTTATCCTGCTTTATTTTTGTTGGGAAATTAATGTTTTTAGTTAAAAATTTATGTAATCGGTTAAAAATTAATTTTTTTATTAAAAAATCACTTTAACTATTCAATTTTTTGTGGAAAATTGACCTATTTTGATATAAATGTAATATGTTTCATTAGAAAATTATCTGTTTAGTAAAAAATTTAACTAATTCTATTTTTTTAGAGTTAATTTCTCTCATTGAAAAAAAAAACCTATTTAGTTGAAAATTCGTTTTTTGTGGATAGAAAATTCATCTTCTGGATTGAAAATTCCACTATTTGGTCAAATATTTTAATTTTTTGGTTGAAAATACATAATTGCGATTAAAAATTAATTTCTTTAGTTGCAAATGCGTTTCTTTTTAGTTGAAAATTAATTTTTTTGCTGAAGATATAACTATTCCATTTTCGCTTGAAAATTTATATTTTTAGTTGAATATAAATTAATTTTGCTGAAAACTAGTTTTTTTTAAATTTAATTTTCTGACGGCAAATTGAAATATTATATTTTTGGTTTGTAAATCGATCTTCTTTAGTTTGAAATTGAATTATTTTGTTGAGAATTGATCTTTTTGGTGGAAAATGAGATTTTTATTTAGAATTAATTTTTTCAACTGGAAAGATAACTTCCATTTTTGTCGAAAATTTATCTTTTTTGATAGAAATTTAATTTTCTTCGTTGAAAATTATACTATTTAGTTGGCAACTAAAATGATGAATCTTAAACCAAAAATATATATTTTTTTTTTCATAACAAAAAAAATTATTGTTTAACCAAAAACAAAAGAATTAGATTTTCAGTTAAGACAATCAATTTTCAACCAAAAATGAATTCTCAACAAAATAATTCAATTTTTATCTAAAAGAGAGAAATTTACAAACCAAAAATATATTTCAATTTGCAGTTAGAAAAGTAAATTTAAAAAAAAAACGAGTTTTCAGCAGAATTGATTAAGTTTTAACTAAAAATATAAATTTTTAACCGAAAATTATATCTTCAGTTAAAAAAATAATAATTTTCAACTAAAAAGAAACGAATTTTCTATAAAAGAAATTATTTTTCAATCACAATGATGAATTTTCAACAACAAAAAAAAACGAATTTTCTATCAACAAAAAAAAAAACGAATTTTCAACTAAACAATTTTTTCCCCAATGAAAGAAATTAATTCTTAACAAAAAATAGGACAGTTTAATTTTCTACTAAACAAATAACTTTTTAAAGAAAAAGATTACATTTTTATTTAAGAAAGTAGATTTTCGAAAAGAATGTAATAGTTAAAGTGAATTTTTAACTAAAACTAAAAAGATAAATTTTCTACCAAAAATGAAGTAGGATGATTTTCAGCCTGTAAAATAAATTTCCAAACAAAAAAAAAAAACGTATTTTCAACCACAGAAATTAATTTTTAACCAAAAAGATGAAATTTCAACTAATGAGATAAATTTTCAACTAAAAATAAAATGGTTAGATTTTCAGTAAAATAAATTAATTTTCAATAAAATTAAAGTAATTTTTCAACGAAATAGTATAATTTTCAACCAAGAAGATTAAATTTCTATCGGAAAAGATAAATTTTCGACAAAAAATGAAAGTTATATTTCTAGTTTAAAAAATGAATTCTAAATAAGAAAATTTGCAACCGAAGAAATTAAATTTTTTAATCACAATGATAAATTTTCAACCAAAAATATGAAATTTTGAACAAATAGTGAAATACGAATTTTCAACAAAACATTTTTTTTTTCAATAAAAAGAATGAATTCTTAAAAAAATAGAATAGTTTAATTTTTTACAAAACAGATAATTTTTTACGAGAAAGATTACACTGCTAGAAAAAATAAACTTCTATAAAAAACCACATATTCAGCAAAATTAATTTATTTGCAATTTTCGAATAACTATTTATTTGTTAACATTTAACGGCCATTTTTTAAATGTAAGCATTGTGAAGAAAATTAATCAGCTAATTCTTAATTAACCAGTTGACAACATAAAAAGTATGAAAAAATTATTTTCATTGAAACTTTCAAATAATTTGTATTTTATACAATATATTTTTCTTTGAATTTAGACTTTTCTTTTATTAAATTTAATTTATTATTAATCTTTTAACTAATTCCAGAAAATGTAATTTTTAACAGAAACAGTTAATATTTAATTAATGAGTTCAGAACAGAGAGAGAATTTAATAATTATTTTCATTGAAATATTAGAATAACTTTTATTTAATATTTATCTGAAAATGTCAATCATTAATAACCTTTCAACCAGTAAAAATTGAAATATATTCACATCTAATTTTGAAAATTGATTTCGAAAAATCACTTCACAACATCACAAACATATGAAAAAAATTATATAATTGTAATGGACATATTTTGAAGCAAAAATAAATTTTTATCATAAAAATAGCAACTCCTTTATGTAATTCAATGTTTGGAAAAAAATTAATCAGTCTATAGTTAATAATAGTTAATTTATCAGTTTCTACCATAAAAATCAATCACTAATATCATTAGCATTGAAACATCAAAATAATTTGTGTCTTACATTATTCTGAAAAATTGAATTATTCATAATCTTTTGAACTAATTCCATGAAAACTTAAAACATATTTAAAAATAATGTTGAAGATTGAATTTAGATAATTATCTCACAACATCGTAAACATTCTGAAAATTATGAAATTGAAATAATCTTACACAAGATGTAGGTTACCTTTTTTTATATGAATTCAAAATATATTTTTTCATTTGAAATTTTATTTCAATACATTTAATTTTAGTAATGACCTTTAAAACTAATTCCATAAAAATTGTAAATGTATGTACCTATTAATTAATCATATCACAACATAAAAAGTAATAAACAATTATTTTCAGTGAAACCTTCGAATAATTTTTACTTCATATCTTTCTAAAAATTTGAATTAATAATCACCTTTTAAACTAATTTCATAGAAAAGTAAAATATATTTGCATATAATATTGAAAGCAGACTTTAGATACTTATTTCACAACATCACAAAAAACTTACAAAAATGATACAATTGGAAAATAAAGGTATTTTAAACGTGAATAACTTTTCATTATCAAGACTATAGCTAATATTCAATTACATAGCTCATAATTAATTAATCTGTACACGATATAAACAGAATTAAACTATCATTTTCATCCAGGCTTTCAAGTAATTTTAATTTTACATTTCTTTTAAATTTTCACTTTCATTTCTGAAAATTTCATTTATTAGTAACCTTTCATAGTAATTTGTTAAAAAATTGATACATATTTACATATAATTTTAAAAATTAAATTAAGATAATCATTTCACAACATCACAAACATTGATAGAAATTACATAATTGGAATAGAGGTATCTTAAATGTAAATAAACTCTTATTTTACAAATTATAGCCAATAATCAATTATATAACCTTAAAGTAAATAATAATTTCTATGTACTTAATTGGAACAAATTAAAATTCAATCTTTATGTGATTTAATATTGTGAAAAAAAAATCAGATAATATTTAATCAATTAGTTCAAAAACTAAAAAGCATTAAACTATGAATTTCATTGAAACGTTTAATTAATGTTTACTTCACATTTTTTTTAAATTTTTACTTCCATTTCGAGAAATTTAATTTATTCGTAAACTTTTATACTAATTTCAGAAAAAATAAAACATATTTACATATATTTTTGAAAACTAAATTCAGATACTCATTTTACAAAATCAGGCACATTTAAAAATTATTTAGTTATAATACGGGTATTTTAAATATAAATAAACTTTTATTATACAAATCATATTCAATATTTAATCTTATAACTTTCAAGTAAATTATCAATTTATGTCACTCAATTTAGAAAAAAACTAAATTTCAATCTTTATTTAATTTATTATCGTGAAAAAATTAATATCTAATTTTTATTAAAACATTAAAATAATTTTTACCTAATGTTTTTTTTTCAATTTGAACTTTCATTTATGAAATTTTGAATTATTAATAACCTTTAAAACTAATTCCAGGAAATGTAAGTTTGAATGGAATAAGTTAATAACTTAATAATCAGTTTGCAACATAACAAGCATTAAACAATTATTTTCAATCAAACATACATCTAATTCATTGAAATAACCTTTCAAAAAAATTGAAAGAAAATTAAAATATCTGTACATATAATTTTAAGAATTCAATTAAGATACTTGTTTAACAACATCACAGACATTTAAAAGGATTATATAATTGTAATAGAGGTATTTCAAAGAAAAATCAAACTTGTATTATAAAAATAATAGCCCACATTCAAATTACACAACCTCAAAGTAAATAATCAATTTATGTTACTTAATTGCGAACCAAATTTAATTACATTTTTATTTAATTTAAAATTTTGGACAAAATGAATCGACTAATAATTAACTAAACTGTTTACAACATAAAAACATCAAACTATTATTGCTCATAAATATTTTATTTATTAATAAGCTTTTTGAATGATTCCAAAAAATTTAGGTTCTAATATAATCAATTCAGAATAATAGGAATACTGAAAATTTAAAAAATTCATAATAAAATAATGTTAAAAATAATTTAATTGAAATTTTTAAGTAGTTTTCAATTTATATATTTTTTTAATTTTAAATTGTATTTCTGAAAATTTGAATTCATAATAACCTTTTATACTAATTCCAGAAAAAAATAAAACGTATGTCTATATAATTTGGAAAATAGAATTCGTATAATCATTTCACAACATCACAAACATCACAAACTATTCTATTTTTGGTTGAAAACTGATCATTTTTAGTTGAAAATTCAAATATCTCGTTGAAACTGCATGTATTTTGTTGAAAAATCAATCGTTTGTTTGCAATAATTTTTCTCTCTTGACAGAATAATCATTCATAGTTGAAAATTCATCTTTTTTGGTCGAATTAAACTGTTTTTGATTAAAACTTAAAATCTTTTCTGATTTAAATATTAAATACTGCATTCAGAATTGATCTTTTCTGGAATGACAATTTTATTACTGGGTTAAAAGAGAAACCCTTTTGTTAAAAATTAATTTTTTTGCTGGAAGATGCATTATTTTAATTGAAAATTCATCTATTCGTTAGAAAACTTAGCTGTTTTGTTGAAACTTGTTTTTTTTTTGCAAATTATTTTTTTTTTCAAACTGAAAATGTAATTATTATTCCACTAGAATATTTCATCACTTTGGTGAAATATTCATCTCTTTAGTTGAAAAGTACCCTTTTTAACTGAAAATTTAACTGTTCAATTTTTGCTTGAAAAATTAACTTTTTTAGTTGAAAATTTGTCTTTTTTGGTCGAAATTATTTTTCTTGGTGGAAAATTCACATTTATTGTTTAAAAGTCAACTCTTTCAGTTGAAGATTGATCATTTTAGTTAAATTTCATTACTTTGTTTGAAAATTAATCTATTAACGAAAAAAAATCGTTTTCTTTTGGTTGAAGATTTTTTTTTTCAACTGAAAATGTAACTAACTAAAATAAATTGGATATTCCATCTTTTTAGTTAAAAATTCTTCTCTTTGCTTGGCCATTAGTTTTTTTAACAAAAGATTTTACAATTCCATTTTTGATCGAAAAGTGATCTTTTTTTCAGTTCAAAATTCACTTATTTGGTTAAAAATATGTATTTTTCAGTAGGAAATTTGACTATTTCATTGAAAATTCATGTTTTTTCTTTTGCTGAAAAATTTATTATTCCAATTAAATATTCATCATTTTATTTAAAAATTCATTTTCTTTGTTGAAAATTCCAATATTCCAGTTGAAGATTCATAATTTTAGTTCAAAATCCATCATTTTTGTTAAAAATTCATTTTTTGAAACTGAAAATATAATTGTTCCATTTTTGGTTGAAAATTTGTAATTTAAAAAAATTAAAAATCCAACTATTTGGTTGAAAATTCAACTATGTTTTTGAAAATTCATGTATTTGGTTGAAAAATCGTCTTTTTTGGTAAAAAATTACTCTTTCTGTTTGCAAATTTATCTTTTTGGTTAAAAATTCTAGTATTCCAATTAAATATTCATCATTTTATTAAAAAATTTATATTTTTGGTTGAAAATTCCAATATTCCAGGGAAATTCATCAGTTTGGGTAAAAAGTAATTTTTTTAAACTGAAAATCTAACTATTCCACTTTTGGTTGAATTTTTTCTTTTTATCCAAAATCCAATTATTTGGTTGAAAATTTTGTCTTTTTTAGCTGAAAATTTAACTATTTCGTTGAAAATTCATGTATTCTGTTCAAAAATCTCGTCTGCTTTGTTAGAATATTAATCTTGTTACAACTCTTTTGCTAAAGAAATTATTTTTTTAATCACAATGATGAATTTTCCACAAAAAATATGAAATTTTGAACAAATAGTGAAAAACGAATTTTCAACAAAAATATTTTTTTTTCAATAAAAAGAATGAATTCTTAAAAAAATAGAATAGTTTCATTTTTTTACTAAACAGATAATTTTTTACGAGAAAGATTGAACTTCTATAAAAAACCAAATACATTAATTTCAAACTAAAAAGATAAATTTTCTACCAAAAATAAAGTAGGATAATTTTCAGTTAGTAAAAGAAGTTTTGCAGGCAAAAAACAAAAGAATTTTCAACCAAAGAAATTAATTTTTAAAGGAAATGATGAAATTTCAGCTGATGTGAGTACTCTTTTACAAAAAAAAAAAAAAATAGATTTTCAACATAATATTAAAGTTTCACCGAAAACAGATGAATTTTCAACTAAAAATAGAATAGTTTAATTTTCAATAGACAAATTAATTTTCAATAAAATTCATTTTCTATAATATTCAAGTAAAAATATAACTAAAAATAATAGTTTTTTTTCCAATGAGAGAAATTAACTCTAAAAAAATAGAATAGTTAAATTTCTTACTAAACAGATAATTTTCTAGTGAAACATATTACATTTCTATCAAAAAAAGTAAATTTTCCACAAAAAATGTGATACTTAAAGTGAATTTTCAATAAAAAAAATTAATTTTCAACCGATTACATAAATTTTGAACTAAAAAGATAAATTTTCCAACAAAAATAAAGCAGGATAACTTTCAGTTAGTAAAATAAATTTTCAACCATAAAAATAAAATTTTTTTAATAAAACAGTTAACTTTTCCACTAAAGAAATTAATTTTTAACAAAAAAGATGAATTCTGAATGCAAAATGTAATAGTTGATATTTCAACTCAAAAAGATTTTAATTTTAAACGAAAAACAAACAAATTCAAATAAAAAGGACGAATTCTCAACAAAAAAAACACAAATTTTCATAAAAATAGTTCAATTTTCAACTAAAGAGATTAATTTCAACCAAAAAAGTTGAATTTTCAACCAAGAAAGGTTTTTCAGTCGAAAAAAAAGAAATTGTAACCAAATTGTTTAACTTTGAAGCAAAAAAGACGAATTTTCTACAAAATAGTTGAGTTTTAGGGCAGAAAATGTGAATTTTCAACAAAAAATTAATTGTTCAATCGAACAGTTGAGTTTTTTAATTAGAAACGATCAATTTTCAATCCTAAATGAAATATTAAATTTTTTTAAAATAATAATTTCCAAAAAAAAATAATTTTCAACAAATTACTTAAATTTACAACTAAAATTATAGATCTTCATCAGAAAAAAACTTTAAATAAATTAGTTTAACTTTCAATCAAATAGTTAAATTTACAACTAAAAATGATAAATTCTCAAAGAAATTCTTCAACCGAAAAAGATTTTAATTTTAAATCAAAAACAGTTCAATTCAACCAAAAAGGATGAATATTCAACAAAATAGTTGAATTTTTAACAAAAAAAGATTTTTAAGCTCAGAAAAAAAACTTTAACCAAATTGTTGAACTTTCATGCCAAAAAGATGAATTTCCTAGAAAAAAAGATTATTATGCAACCTGAAAAAATTAATTTTCTACCAAAAAGTTGATTTTCAACCAAATAGTTGAATTTTCTACCAAAATAGTTGAATTTTCAATCTAAACACATTAATTTCTGATAAAAAAAGTTCATTTTAAATACAAAAAGGCGAAACTACAACCAAAAAAGATTGTCCAACCACCTAAAAATATGAATTTTCAACAACAAAAATTAATTTTCAACCAAATTATTTAATTTTTGACCAAAGTAATGGATTTTCAACACAAAAAGAGGAATTTTCCACCAAAAAATATAATATTTTTACAAAAAATGTAATAGTTGTTACTTGAACCAAGTGAAGATTTTCATTTTATAGGAAAACAGGTGAATTCATTCGAAAAGGACGAATTTTCAACTAAAAAGATGAAATTTCATCTAAATGAGATGAATTCTCAATTAAAAAAAAAAGGATTTTCAACCAAACAAAAATGAATTCTAAACAAAACATGTGTTAGTTTATATTTTAACCAAAAACAGATTTTTTAACAGAAAATTCAGTCAAAAATGACTAATTTTCAATAAAATAGTTAAATTTTGTATCCGAAAAGATGAATTTTCCACCTTAAAGGATCAATTTTTAACGAAAATGTAATAATTCATGCTTGAACCAAAAAAAAACTATTTTTATTTTAAATAAAAAATAGTACATACGACCAAAAAAATTAATTTTTAAGAAAGTAGTTCAATTTTTTACTAAAATAGTGAAATTTTTTATCAAAAATGATGAACCTTCAACCAAAAATATGAATGTTTAACCAAATAGTTTGTTGAATTTTCAACGCAAAACATTAGCTTTCTACCAAAAAAGACTCATTTTCAACAAAGTTTATGAATTTTCGTATGAATAAATAACTAATTAATAAAATTTTAGGGAGCTAAGATGAGAATCAATAATTTTCATTGTTAAAAACAATTATTTAAACAAAGTTTCATCATCTTATGCATTTTTTAAGAAAAAAATTCTGTTTTTTTAGAATATCAGCTGACTGTTATTTAGTAATAGCTCTGTGCTATCGGTCGATAACAACTGATAATTTTTCAAAGAAAATTAATTAACAAATGCATTTTGCGGCTATTTCTAAAGGCAAAAAATTTGGTTTTTTCATCCTAACCAACTATTCTTATTGTCATTATTAATTTAATCTTAAAATTAATTTAATCTGAAAATAAAAATACAGTGAATTTGTTAATTAAATTTGTTTAAACAATAATCAATTGTTAGTGGATGAATAAACCTGATAATTTTGTGACATTTTCGTATAATTTTTTTCCGATTAAATAGAAAAAAACTTGATTTATTTCAACATAGCTACCTGCTATGGATAATTGTTTACAAAATTTGTTTAGAAAAGAATTTATCTATTATATTTTATAAATGCAATTAAAAAATAGTTTCTTTCTACAAATTGTTAAAATTTTGTGCAAATCAATTCACGGATCGTTATCAATCCGCATGAATCCATTTTCACTGACCTATTTGTTTATAACAAATTCAGTACTGTGGAGAATTTTATTAGCTTTGATTTAGACCAAAAATTATTGAAATTTGATTAAAATTGTGACATGAATTCTTTTGATTTCCTTGAAATTCCAGAAATTATCTAAGTTTTCTGAAATCTTTGAATTTTGGAAATTTTCTGAATTTCTAGATTATTTGGAATTCTCGGAATATCATGAATATTCTTAATTCTCTAAATTCCGCGTATATTCAAAATGTCAGGAATTTTCCGAAATCTTTGAATATTCCGAATTCCTGAAATCTAATTCCCTGAATTCCTCCAATATTCGTAATTCTTTGAATACTTTGGATCTGCATTATTCTTAGAATTCTCTGAATACCTTGAATACTCATAATTCCCGGCATTCTTGAATATTCGAAATTCCATGAATTTCTTGAATATTCAAAATGTCCTGAAATCCTCGAATATTCTGAATTCCTGAAATCTAATTTCCTGGATTCCTCCAATATTCGGAATTCTCGGAATACCTTGAATACTCATAATTCCCGAAATTCTCGGAATATTCGAAATTCCTTGATTACTC
>CAKNXH010060299.1:682-30041 GCA_932178445.1 Andricus quercusramuli
ATATATATGAATATACACGGAGATCTTAATTTGATCATTATAGTGATGCCATCAACGACTCACTAAAAAACACCACCCTTTCCTTCTTGGCAGTAATCCTTCCGGAACCGCTTTCGCATTACTTCAGGGGGTGCCATTTCTTTGCCTACTAGGACTTCTTCTGGTCTTCCTTCTTTGGTCACTTATTCCAACCAGGATATACGCATCGTCCTCATCATGTGCGGTGGTTCCCCTTATTGGGCTCGTCGGCTTTCGACATCCCGGTTGGGGGTGATCGGTTGGACTGCCTTTCATTTTCGCTGGTTTCATCCATCCGGAATTGCTTCGTTTCATGTCCCAACCTAGATGTTGCGCATCGTCCTCAGCAGCACGACAATGTCATGCAACGGGCTCGTCGGCCTTCGAAAATCCTGGTCAGGCATGGTTGTCTCTGGTTATTGATTTTTAATACTTCCGTTTGGTTTTTTATTCCAAGGTTGTTGCATTCGCTATTTCATCTGCTTCAGATAAATATCTTTCTTCCATCTTCTTCTGACGTAGAACGTCCTCGCCAAAAGAGGCTACGTTGTCCCAGAAGTTCTCAGTTTCCAGCATCTTTTCTATGATGCTTTCTGTAGAAAAATGTCCTATTTTCATCCTCAGTCTGCTTCTATTCTCGATCCACCTCTCACACTCAAATAACGTGTGAGAAGCATCATCCTTAATCAATCCGCAATTCTTGCAATTTAGGCTCCTTACTTTGCCAATTCTATGCAAATATGTCTGGAATAATCCATATCCCGATAAGAACTGCGTGAGGAAAAAGTTGACATCTCCATGATTTCTATGTAACCATGGTACGATGTTGCTTATTAGCTGGGCAGTCCATCTTCCTCTGGTTCCATTTCTCCACCTTGTCTGCCAGTGCTCCATCGTTTTGGATCTGGCTTCCTCTTTGGCTTCTGCTTTTCCTATTTTCGACTTTCTCACGAAGATGTTTTTTCGCTCAAGAGCCAGCAAGTCAATTGGTATGATTCCAGCTATTACCATGATAGCTGGCATGGATACCGTGCGGTACGAGCATGCTATTCTGAGTGCGCCTCGATATTGCACTCCAGCGATTCTTCTCCTGTATTTGTCCGTCTTAAGTGCGTCTGCCCATATTTCAGCCCCGTACAGTAGGATGGACGTTGTTACGGACATTAGTAGCCGGTGTTTACTTGTCTTCGGTCCATCTATGTTGGTCATCAGTCGACTTAAGGCTGTTGTCTTAATTTCAGCCTTATCGCACGCTTGTTTTATCTGTTCCCAGAAGGTTAGTTTTGAGTCCAGCTGAATTCCAAGTTGTCTAAACGACTTCTGTGTTTCTATGGTCTCTTCTCCAACCTTCAGCGGAATCAGAGTATCTATTCTCTTTGTTGTCAGAATGACTATCTCCGTCTTATAGCATCTCCGTGTATAGCAAGATTCAATCCGTGTTCCTACGTCCATTGACAGACTCTTCTCATAACTTGGTTAAGTTTTATCTGTCCCAGTTCCGTGTTACGAGCCACAATAACCGCAGCTATGTCATCAGCATACCCTACTAGGACGACGTTTTCTGGCATTTTTATACGAAGGATACCGTCATAGGAAGCATTCCGAAGGTCTGCTCCCAGGACTGATCCTGGTGCTGCCCCGGCCGTTATCTTTCTTCTGCGCATTCCTTCCGTGGTATCGAATAACTGCACTCTATCCTTAAGATAATTTCTTATCATTCGGAGGAGATACTGCGGCACTTTGAAGTTGTTTTGTAGTGCTTCTATTATATCATCCCATCTAGCTGTATTGGAGGCATTCTTCACATCCAGCGTTACTAGGAAGACTATTTGTCTCGAAGAGGGATTTCCTGCATTGGCTGCGTGTGCTAGTTGGACAATGTCCTGTATAGCATCTATTGTACTGCGACCTTTCTTAAATCCATTGTGTCGTTCGGAGAGATCTCCAGCTGCTTGTATGGCTGCTAGTAGTCTGGGCTTGAGGAGCTTTCCCAGAAGCTTGCCGGCACTGTCTAGCATACATAGCGGTCTGTATGATGATGGAGATTCTGGGTCTCCTTTACCTTTGCTGACTAGTATCAACTTCTGTGATTTCCACACCTCCGGAAAGCATCCGGTTTTGAGGCATCCATTGTACATATTGTAGAGCAGTTTTAGATCAGTATCTTCTACTATTTTTAGGACTTCTGTGGGAATCCGGTCTGGGCCTGGCGCCTACTTATTTTGCAAGGACTTCAGGGCGTCTCGGAGTTCTTCCTCGCTGAACATTGGAATTTCTATATCTATGATATCCTCAGCATAATTCGTTATTTCATGCTGTGAAAATAGCGTATCAACAATATGTTCCATGACTGCAGGTTCCTTTGCTCCAGTCGATTTGATGAATCCTAGTTTCTTGGTGACTATTCTATAGCCCAAGCGCCATGGATCGTTATCTACCTCTTGTTTGAGAGTTTTCCAGCCTGAACGTTTACTCAGCTTAATGGTATCTCGAAGCATTTTCTTGGCTTGCAAAAATTCGGCTTTTCTGACAGCCATTTCTGCAGGTTTCCTTGTCCTCGCTCTTTGCGCTTTCCGTCTCAAGTGTAGACAGTTTTTCCTTAATTCTGCTATTTCTTGCGACCACCAATATGCTGGTCTTGCGGTGTATCCTCTTTTCTTCTTTGGCATAGCAGCGTTGCAGGCTCGGTGAATAAGCAGCATGTTTTTCTTTATCATGGCTTCAGCCTCGTCTCTGCTTTTAGGGTCGCAGCATATTCGTATGTCCATTGGATGGGGGTGAAAGATCGCTCTTCTGAACCTTTCTTCATTTAGTTTGGATAAGTTCCATCTTGGCAGATTTGAGGCATGAAGTTCCGTCAATCTTCGATCCTTTTTAACCTGGAAGGAGATATACTGATGATCACTACCCGTATAATCTTCAATGACCTCCCAGTCCGCTATGCATTTTCCGATATCCTCTGACGCTAATGAGATATCCGGGATTGTCCCATTATTTCCTAATCGTCTGAAGGTCGTCGTGGTACCAGTGTTCAAGACAATGAGTCCCAACCTGGCTGTCATTTCAACGATTCTCTTTCCTCTGCAGTCTGGGATTGGCCTTCCCCATTCGAGTGCCTTAGCATTGAAATCGCCTACCACCACTACGTTGTCCTCCATCGTTCGAATTTTGTCCTCCAAACTATTAAGTTTAGCTTGGAAATCCTTAATTCGTTCATTTGGTGTGAAGTAGCAGCTAAAGTAGGCGATCTTTTTACTCCTTATCCAGATAAAACCTTCTCCAGCAGCATGTTCTTCAACTGGCACTTTCTCCGCATTCGTGACCCAAATAGCAGAAGTTCCAGTTCTGTCTGCAAACCATGTTGGTACTTCCTTGTCCTGGTACTGCTCAGAAAGTAGCAACAGATCGGCCTTCTTCTCATATTTAATATGAGTTAAAAGGTCATCTGCCGTTCTGCTTCTATGCATGTTCCCTTGAAGGATGCTAATCATCGTCTCTTGGTTATTCGTGCTCGGTTGAGAGCTTCTCTGAATGCCTGGCATTTTCCTATCCCTGGTATGTGACCCCGTTGATCTAGTTCCAGGTTAAGGTCTGTGCATAAGACGCATTGTGCATTAAATTCGCAACGCAGCGCCCTTATGATCGGTCTTTCCGTATTTATAGCACTGGTTTTTTCTGTCGGGTCCTTTGCATTCCCGTGCCTGATGACCATAGCCCAGACACCTGAAACAGCGTGTGACCATAGTTCTTCTTCTTACACGACAGTTTATACATCCGATCTTAATGCGCGCACTTTGGAGTAATTCAACAGCTGCCTGCTCGTCGACTTCCACTATCACCATAATTTGACCTCTACTATTCGGCTTTGTCAAGTTGACCTTGAGCTCTCCTGTGAGTTTCTGGAGATCTCGTATTAATGCCTCTCTAACTTCTTCTTCTGTTATGAGACTGTCTAGATCTCTGATCTCTAGAGTCATCCGTGGCGCCTTATTTACGACTGTACCCTGATCTCCCAGCGCAGTTTTAAGGGCATCTGTAAAGTCCTTCTGATCCTTGGAGCCTTCACCTAGCTCCAGCAGTACAAATCCAGCTCTCGTCTGACGGATAGACTTTACAAAAGTATTGATATCCTCCGGTTTAACATTTCCCCGGATTTCCCCTAGGATCTGTGCATAGGTCTTTCCTTCCGCAGGTTTAATCATGATAGCATCTGTTCTCACTCTAGATGGCTTCTCTATCTTTCTCTGATTTTTATTATTAGCTTGCCCCTCAGCATGCAACTGTTTTTCATCCTTATCGGCTTTTTTCTTGCGTTTTGACACCTCCGTCCATATAGGAGGAGACGCTACATTTTTTATTTTCTTATCCATTGGAGTAGCACCCTGGTTTTCCGCTGAACGCTATGCTGTTCGTTTGACAGACGTTCGCCTCGTAGTGCTGTGACTTCTTTGCATCGTATGCTTTGCTGTAGTAAGCATGCGAGCTTGCACACTCTTCATCGGCTCTCGCTCCTCTTGAATCGCTTCTATTGCTTCTATCAACTTTGGGATACCATCTTTGATATCCGTGTTGACATTTCTTTGCTTTTCTGCTGCTGTAGCCATGATAATCAACAGGGACCGCATTTCCTTTAGCACCTGATCAATTTTTGATTCAGGTGTTGAACTTGACTCATCTTTCTTTTCTACGTTTTTGGAAGTTGAGGGTGGCATGTATTATTGCCAGCGCATCGTGCGTGGAGGGGCGGGCCAAAATAGCTGGGAACGGGTATACCCTCGGACCTAAGTCCTACCCCAGTTCCCTGGGGTCCAGCCTCCGTTTAACCAGTCCCGGAAAACACGGACGGACTGGAACTCGCCCGGGGCACTGCAGATTCCGACCTCTGCAGCCACCACGCACTCCCTGATCAAGGCCCGAAGGGGCTGGCTTCTGATCCCTACTACAGCTGACACCTCGGCAGTACAAGCACACGTCAGCCCCTCGCCACGTCAGCGGGTTAGGCAGTCGTGCTTTGGAGCAATCCCAGTGGGCCACAGCAGGAAACAATCGTGGTTTTTTCTCGGTGTATCCTTCACCCAGTGTGTTTGGTCCGCGGTGCATATTTTATTTCAGCCCTACCCTCTGTTTCCAGCGAGCATTCCCCTATCCACTACCTGGGGACGCGCCAAGTAGGGGTGACACCTCCCCTTCCCCGCAGACAACTACGGAAGTCCTTGGCGGGTACAGTTATTGCAGCTCTCTTTTAAGGTCTTGATACCTCTCCTTTGCAGTGATGTTGTATTCGGACGGAGCCAAGAATTCGCTCACGAATATAGTTTGTTTCTCGAAGTCTTGAAATACAATGTCAGGCCTCAAGTACGCAACGGAGACTGCTACCCAAAAATAGTAGTTCCAGAAAATTTGGCACTTCTCGTTTCGGACAATTGACTCTATCTCCCTTGGAGCGTTCGGCAGGGCGGGCTCACGACCAACGCCGTAAAAGCGACAAATACAGTAATACACAACTCTTAGGGCCACATTATGTCTACAGATATCCGTCGTTTCTGCGTGGGTTGAACACCCCGATAGTATGTGTTCTAGGCACTTAGCGTCTGCATGACACGCCCTACACCTATCACTGGGAACTTCTTGACATAAAATGCGGTCAGGGTATGCTAAGGTGAGAATGACACGGACCTGGCATGCGAAAATGAAACCCTCTCTACCGAAATTGAGCCCTGATGATTTGAGGAAAGCAAAAGTTTGCTCCTTCGACAAGGACTGTTGTTCTACATGTCTGTGAAAGTTTCCGTGCATTTTCCTGTCGAGTAGCTGTTGTTGAAATTTTCCAACCTCTTCCTTCTTCACTTCGGCTTTTAGAAGTGAAGCAACCAGATGGAGTAATGCACTTTCCTCACTTCTGTTGCTAAAAATTAGGCCAAGGGTATCGGCCGCTTGCTTCGCGGCTTTGTAATGGAACGCTCCTTTGCCAATCATCTCGTAGTGCCTGACCATATTTAGGAGTGAATCTCTGCCATTCGTAACGATTTAAGCTGTACTTATAACAATTTGGTTATGAAGACACTTGAGATTCAGAAGTCCCTGTCCGCCTTGACGGCGTGAAATGTATAATCGCGGAACTGACGAATTGGTATCCAAGCTTTTATGCATATGCATGATCTTACACGTGGGGACATCAAGGGCTTTAAGCTCGTTCTTTGTCTATTTAACCACCCCAAACGAGTATAGTAGTACTGAGATGGCAAGCATACTAGTTGCAGATACCTTGTTCAACGCCGACAGATCGGAAGACCAAATCTGTTGAAGAAGATGCTTGTATCTGCTTCGGAGAGACTCCTTCGCTGATGTTACGTCCTGAGTGCGGCTTTAAGGCACGCTGAGGTATGCATAGGTCTCTCCAGTATCAAGATGTCTAATAACACTCATATTTACAAGCTCAGGGTCCTTGAGAACGCCAGTAATCTTTCTTTCCTTCGGATTAATTTTGGCACACTTGTCCAAACCAAAGTCCATCCCAATCTCTCATGTGTAGTTCTTGACAATATTTATAGCAGTTTGAAGTTTGCTTTTATCAGAGGCATAGATCTTTAGGTCATCCATATAAAATACATGAGTGACCTTACGCTCGCGCAGATTAGGTTCGCCACAGAGGTATCCAGGAGAATTTCGCTGTGCAAGAGATAGAGGCAGAAGTGTGATGCAAAAAAGCAAAGGGCTCATAATATCACCTTGAAAGACGCTCCTCTGGAAGGTGACGTTGTTCGTTGTCACACGATAATTTCAAGTTGAGACAGTAAATCTAGTTTTCCAAAGAGGCATCAATCTCTCTATGCATCTTACTATGTGTGGATGTACCTTCAAGCTTTCCAACAGACAGATGATTAGTCTATGAGATGTGGAATCGAAAGCTATCCGGTAGTCAATGCAGGCCATACAGGCTTAATTCGTCGAACAATCCTGTTGTTTAGGGTAGCTGCAAAGGTCTTATACAATGCGTTCAAACGCTGGTGTGTAAAAGTAAACTTCTTCCACCAGAAGTTCTTGATACAGTCAGGTCCAGCAGCGGAAAAGTTCTTCGTGCCTCTTGGTGCTTTTTTCACCTCTTCGGAAGTGATTGATGGACATTCCTCCTCAAATCTCATGAGGTTGTCGCAAAACTCCTTGAGGCGTATGATATTGTCAGTGTCTTCTTTCAACTCTTGTGTTTTCAGGATCTTGTACACCCTCTCCAAAAAGTCTTTACCTACTTGAGCTTCGGTGGATCTTTCACAGAAACAGGGAGATTGCTGAAGCGGTGCGGTGGGGTAGCGAGAAACTATTGATTCTCGCTGATCCATCTCTTCCTCTTCCTTATTCTCCTCCTTGCGACAGATAACAGCTGTATTTTGTCAACAATATACTGCTTGATTGTCAGCAGCTTCGACTTGTTTAGTGTGTGATTCAAGATCCTCAGTTCTTGGACGAACTTTCGGACCCTTTCCGTGAACGGTCTACAAGATGTTATGTAGTCAATCACACATTGAACATGAGACGCATTCTGTCTTGCCCATTCAATCTTCTTGTACAGTTGATGCAAGCGTCTTTTGGTCTTTTGATCCATCGTTGGTTTTAGTCTTCGATTTAAATCAGCCAAAGCTCTCGCAGCACCATAGACTGAGAAATTGATGGTCCCGAGGTCAGACTCTTGCGAGATATCTCCACGATGGGAGAGATCCACTTCAGCCAGATCCTGGGGCTCTGGAGAAACTTGCTGTTAATGTTCCTCCTTGTACTGAAATCGCTATCATCTCTCAGAAGGTGCCTGATTTCTGCGGTTGTTATTAATGTCGCTTCCTCATCTTCGTCTGCAGCTAGATCAAGCTGCGGTTGTGGAAGCGCTCCGCGTACATATCCATTTTTCCGGAGGTTGTCAGCTCGATTTTACAAAGACTGATGCGGAACGTGCTGAAGCTCTGGATGTTTCTGGCACCACAGAGTGTGCATACGCGCAATAAAACCTCCGCGAACAGGGATAATGCTGGCATCGTAGCAGTCCAGCACGTCATCCCTGAGTTGATCCGTCCGCTCAATGTGGGCATTTCGCCGGTTCGTCGTCTTGTTTTCATCGAAATTATTTTCAGCACCCCAAACTCTAGGATGATCGGTATTGTTTGTCGACCTATTGTCGGGTGCTCTGCGCGTTCGATCGTTTTTAACCGCATCTACAACATTTTGATGTTTTCGTGGTTTCATTGTTGTTCCCACGAGCAGCCAGGGAAAGGGTTTGTCCGTCCTTGTAGAGCCCCGCATGCAAGGATAAGGCTAATACTTTGAGAGCTCGCCCGGTATCCCAGCGCCACCGTTTAAGACACCTTACTCAGGTGCCATTCAGCTTTTGGCACGGTTGTTACGCCATCGCTTAGGGGTTATTCATCCGGGACCAGCCCTGGACAATTGTCCACGACTGCACATTAATCATTGTGACCATATTCAGCAGAAATTCTTGGTGCAGGGACCCTCGATCCGCAACCAGAAAACGCGTTCGGTGGCTTTGCCATAGGCCTTTCTGTTCCAATACATAGAAATCGAAACCGAGTATATATATATATATATATATATATATATATATATATATATATATATATATATATTTATACCTGATTAAAACTTTTAAAAAGTTAAAAATTGACAAAATGGAAATAGAGGCATGAAAGATCTTCTTCTATACCTCTACGCTGCCTGCCGAACGCTCCAAGGGAGATAGAGTCAATTGTCCGGAATGAGAAGTGCGAAATTTTCTGTAACTGCTATTTTAGAGCACCAGTCTCCGTTGCGTACTCAAGGCCTGACATTGTTCTCCAAGACTTAGAGAAACGAACTATACTCGTGATCGATTTATAGGCTCCGTCCGAATACAACATAACTGCGAAGGAGAAAGAAAAAGGGGAGATGTATTAAGACCTTAAAAGAGAGCTGCAACGACTGTACCCAAAATATTCGGTACAAGTAATTGTCCTTGTGATAGGTGTTCTCGGAGGTGCAAAACTATCACTGGTTCGTAACCTTAAAGCCATACCCGCATGCCAAAAATATGCCAAGGGACTTGCGAGATGGATGCAGAAGGCTGTCATCCTTGGGTCGCTTCGTGCCCTGAAGACACATGAGGTTTTCGCTGGCGTTTCGTTGTGATTTCGTCGTGCCCTGTGACCACTCATCTCACCGTTGTGAGACGTGGCCATAAGTGTGATTTACCGCGGTTCTACTGGGAGTTATTGACATTTTTCTAAATGGCAGTTGCTCTCAGTGGGACTCTGCGGTGGTTGTTTAACTAATTTTTTCAAATTATATATATATATATATATATATATATATATATATATGTATATATTCCAACTCAGTGTTCTCCCGTCGCTAACCCCACCTCCGTGTTCGCTTCAAAAACACTGCGTTGAAATCCCGTTCACGCACACACGGCTGTTTACACGGCGCTCCTGATTGGTCCAGGTTGAATATTTTATAACTAAAAAACTAAAACTTGAACTGATTTTTGGAAAAGGAGTTTTCTATTCGTTTTTTCCATTTTCATACAGCTATGTAAGTCCGGACACTTGAGTTTGGAACACCCTGTATTTATGCATATATATTTGTATATATATATGTGTATATATATATATATATATATATATATATATATATACCACGGTTCTACTGGAAGCCGGTGTCCGGCTCCCAGTAGGATCTTTCATGTATACTTTTTACAAATGTGTCCCACTTTCACAGGAACCTGTAGATTATCCTTCATAGGGAATTTCTTGCAGCAACATCCACGATAATGAAGGAACCTGTCCAGGTATTTGAATACCTAGGTTCCTCTACAGGAACGTGCACAAGTTCCCTCGCAGGATAAGCGGCAGGAACCGGTGTACCAGGAACCTGCGTACGTTCCTGTACAGGAACCTCGGAGGGAACCTGTCAGGTTCCTGCACAGGTACCTGTACAGGAATTTTCAGCTGAGCGCCGTGTTGAATCTGGTTTACACCTTTCCGCTTGCTGTCTCTAATAGTCCCGGAACCTGGCTGGAAACTTTGGAAGCCTCCAGAGCCAGTGATGCCTTCGGATGCTCGACCCTGGGATTCGGGAATGAAATTAGTCGCCTTGGAACGATACCTTGCTGTGAACCAGTAATCCTTATGAGGAAGGAAGTTTATTCACATACATTAACAGGGTCTTGGACGTGTTTTGTTATAGTTAGCGATGCGGACAACTCTCTTGCCAGAGAGGACGAGAGCTTCCGCATTGATGGAAATGCTTCGAATCTACTCTGTAGATATTTTTGCTTGGCTACAGACTTCAGTTAAGTCGCCCCTGCATCTTCTTTTGTTTTGGTAGCATGGCAGAGAGCGAACGGAGCACCACTAACCACAGAGCTGCGCCGAGGAAGCAGCCAATCAGCGCCGGCCTGTGGGAACTCATCCATAGCGGGCAAGACGACGCGCTTGGCAACCGACAAGCCACGTTCTTTTTTTCGTTCAGCAGCCATCGTACGGAGCGGAACAGTCGCGCATTATCTCCTGCATTTTTACTTAAACATTCGCAGTTAATTAGCGTTGTATTAAATCACCGAATTAACTGAGTTGTGGTAAGGTTTGCTTCTCTCACCGGGAAGCTGAAGATCCTCGACTTCCTTTCAGTATTTTGCTTTGATTATGTTTCGCTTTGGGCTTAGAACACGAAGACTCTCTCGAATATCCAAGGCCACCGGCTTCTGATCTCTTTTGTATTGTTTGCGTTGTAGTAAAATCAGTAATTTTTCTTCCCATGTATTTTGCCTAAAAGCCGCTATAATGACGAATTAGAATATTTTTATCGTTGATGCTCGCGGAGAATTCCTCGACACCATCTTGGCCTCGCGCCACACTGTAATTCTTGCAATCGCTCCAGAATACTCCCGCGTGTAATAGCTCCCGAAAGTCTAAAATTCAAAATTGTTCGTTTTCTGCGATATCTGTTTTTCAGTTTAATTATAGATGAATCATGGTCTCTGTGCTATCAAATTGTGTCGCCCTAGGAGTACCGGCTGAACGAATCAGCCCCGGTGGGTTAGTTTCTGACTGTACCGCGTAATTTAATCAATTTTATAATTTTGCCTCTTAAATTGATGACGTGATTGTTCGAGTACTATTGTCTTAAATTAGCGTTACGTACAATCTGGAGTCAAGCTACCTCCCCTTCCCCTCTGTTTTTACTATTGAATTGACAGATCAGTTGTGACAATGGGCTATCACTGCTGTAATTCGCTACAGGCTTCCTCCTCAAATTTGTAATCTCCATTAACTTGCTCCACCTAATAATTTCATTGAATAAATTTTAAGCGCTTACATCCAGAATATTCATTCACTAGAAAGAGGTATTTTCTACACCCTGAATCTTCCCAGTAGGCTGACACATGTGTTATAACAATCTTCGTGGAAAGGCTGAAGGTAGCCCGGGCAGATAATCTATCCCACGGTCAGTTTGCTGAAATTTTGAGTGCCTGGTTGGCGTATGTGCGCCTGGCACGCAACAACAAATTTAGGTTATAATTTTTTGAGTTTTTAGAAATTGGAGATAGAGGACGTGTTAGTACAAATAAGTTTCGATAGAAATTCATCGCTGCGACAAAAAAGTTCTCTCTTCTGTCCAAGGTACGGGCACAGAAAGATTATTATGAAATATACTCTTTACATTATGAAGAATCTAGCAAAAAATCAAAAGAAAAAAAACGCTGGGGGTTTTCCGTAAGTTGACTTTGAATATTTTCAAATAAACCACCGCCATTTTATCAATTTTTTACTTTTTTCAAGTTTTTCAATTGATTTTGAAACCACAAGAAAAAATTCTATCTGAATCAGAAATAAAAAGGTAAATAAATATATAAGAACAAAAAATGTCACATCCCTTCGCAAAAAAAAAACATTTGAGTGTTAAGTGTTTCTGTGACTTGAGTATGAAATACCTGCTTGATTTGAAATGAATTGGGCCTACAAAACAAATTGAGTGGACACAGAAATTATCCAACACATGAACTCTATGTAATTTTTTCCGTAGAATAGAACGGCGCATTCACTTTTTTTGCAACTCAAAGATTTAAGCAAACTGTTCAAACAATTTTGTTTAAATAATCGAAAAATCATATTCTTTTCTACAAGAAATCATTTTTCAATAAAATACTCTCGTCCCGATATTAACTTCTTTTTTATGTCTATTGGTGTACATATGCTCCTTAATTAGTTTGAAAATTGGCTTCGACTGTTTTCTTAGAAATTATAAATAAAAAACTTCTAAATCTGTTAAAAACTACAGGCCACTATTTTGATAAGTAAATACCAGATCCGTCGCACGATGCGGCCTTTGGTGTGTGACAGGGTAAAGTTTGACTTACCTGTCACTTCAAAGTGATATCCGTATTAAATGTTTTTTTTTGAGATTTTGAATCCATCGAGACCAAGAGCGGAAGTCACCTCGGCCAGGAGCACTCGTCAGAAATTGTTCATTTAGATTATTTACTCCGTAAATTCTGCTTTCATGTACCGAACCTCCATCTGTCAAAACCGAGATCAAAGACAACAACTACAGGAGCCAGGGAAGGGTCGTCCGATCAGAGGTTTACTAGGAGTTTCCAACGTACCAATCACCAATCATGGTCCAAGCATCCCACGTTCCCATGGTTACCGGCTTCAATCCAAGATGGCGGGCCATGAACGCTCCATATCACTAGCACCGTATCTGCTCGTCATCCCCACCAGCCCTTGAGCGCCATGTCAGCAAGGCGTGAAGTCACTAGAACATCCAGTTCAAGGAAGCCAAGGGTGGCTAGGTGCAGCAGAGGGTTCATTGGAGTTAGTCAACGCACCCTGAGTCAGAGATCCGCCACCAATCATGGTTTTACTACTCTACGCCGCCATCTTCCTGATCACAATACAAGATGGCGGATCCCGAAAATTCAGTAGTGGTCTCGTTTCTGATCGCCATCTTCCTCTATGCAGCGGTATATTCCTCGACATCTGTGGTGCAATCCACCATACACGATACCAGCTAACGACTGCAAGACAACCAGGGCTGAGCCGCTACGTCATGGGATTACCAAGGTTCTGGTACGCTGGAGTGGTTACAGAGGTGACGCCATCTTGAGGGAAGTTACGACTTCTGACCGGAAATTTGATAAGAGCAGTTTCAACGGTCATTGGCTGGGCTATCAACTAAACTTCAACTTCGAAATCCGACCGCCCTGCGAAGGACTACCGAGCAACACGCGCGTTGAAAACTTTAAATCCGGTAACTTATGCAGATTGTTAAACTAGAATTTACTTAGGGTTATGTCTCCATGGAACCTTTCATCTAGCATAAAAGTATTCAAGTACCTATGAAAGGTTTCATCAGACAAAAAGTTCGAAATGCGCGAAGGGTCCCATGTAAGTTCATGCGCATGCGCGCTTGCGTCTGGTCCAGGTTAGTTTATCGGCACGTCATGACATAATTATTGTAAATCCACGAGCCTAGGTCCGCGTAAATTTAGTTAACTGGCCTCATGCGATGATCCGTTTCATTTCTTATTTTTGAGTTTTCCCGCCAAACTGTAGTTGGAAACTTTCCAAGATTCCTGAAACCTTCTCTTGTCAAAGTTCCATGAATCCTGGGGATTTATGTTTAGATTAAGAGTTGTTTATGAGAAATTGGACATTGTTACTATTCACTTGCGGCAAATGGTTTATAATCTTTGCTAGTGACCATTTAGTTTGTAATCCGCCTGCGAGGCGTGCTGTAGTCGAAACTCGGTAACCCTTAGATTTCCGATGTAAGTTTTAGTATTTAGCGTAGAAATCGTAATTTTAGGTATGCCGATAGGATTTATGTTAATGTTCCGCGAATATTGTCAGGGAATATTGTCACACCTTTAGCCAACGATGGAACTTTAGTTCATAGTTCTACCGTTAGTCGCGCTGACTCGAGGTTTGTGAATAAGCCTCCATGCGAGATACCTGAGTGTTCACGGTCGTGGTGCGTCGCATGAAGACGTTCACTTTCATTCTTGGTCTCGGTTGGGCTACACGTGCAACATATTTTTTTTGTCTCTTGAGTGGACCATTGAGTGCCCCTTACTGTACATGGATTATCTTTTTGACGTTGGATATACGTATATTGGAGTTTTGTGGACCGAACTTTGATGTTGGAGATATTGGGATTTTGTGATTGACCATATTGGAAGCTCTGCGTGTAACGGATCAAATATTGATTTTTTTTGGACTTCGTATTTTGTACTGTGAAATACACTGAAGGATGGCTGAGGTAAATGTTTGAATATTTCGGCAAGCGACGCGATGGCAGATGTTGGTTCCCGTTAAGTCCTATGGATTTACTCCCATCTGAGCCATCGCCTGGCTTGACCCTCCCGGGGTATTTCCTCTTATTCTATTCGCAAGTGTCTATGTGTATAAAGTTGAGTCAGTGCGCTACCGCGATTATCCTTTATATTTGTAACCTCATCAAATTGTGCGTGTAAGAATTTTAATTTAAATGGCGCTTATGGTCATCCTAGCCTGTGCCCACGCGGCCACATCATGGCTGCTCTTTATGAATGTAACTTCCGGTTTTAAAGGTTAGATCTAGCTGACGCGTCAGAAATTGTCGAGAAATTTATGAGATAACTGTTAACGCTCGTCTCTTTTACTATGTTCCCTTGTTTCCAATAAATACCGGTTTCATCAAATCGTGAAAAGGAAAATGGCCGATTGGATTCTTAAGAACCACCCCTGAGATACCTTGCTCCTTTAGTTTTTTTTATAGGCTTTCAGGTTTCACTAGAATTGCAGTTTCCTTTGAAAATTTTTGCCTGGTCACCAATAACTTTTTTTTCTCGATCTTCGCTATAGGGGCCTGGCTGGCGCCCAGATATATTTCGGCATCAGGTTTGCAAATAAACCATACGCGTGTACCCACGTATATACGTATACGGATACGTACATGCGTGTGTATACGCAACTGTGTATCTGTTATTCGACGGGTGGTAAAAACTATCCCTTGCAGGTGCTAGGCCACTGATTCTGTTACTTGCACTTTTTAGCGAGATTTATGGAAACGGAAAAAAGTAGGCAGTGCTATCCTATACTAAATATCACAAGGAACACACTCATAACTCAAATTTTGCAATAACTTGGTGGACGACGGGGGACGAGCGAATGGAAAGTAATGAATATATCGAAGTACTATTCATTTGTTAACATTGATACTGTTAAACTTTTTTTTTCATCTCATTAACGTTTTTTGCTTGTTTATCTCTGAGGATAAGTAATAAAAATCAACCATTTAACAATAATAACGGATCTATTAATACATGAAATAGTTGAAAGGAAAGCAAAGGAAGAATTGAAAAATAATTGTATGATTTGCGTAACTGCGTTCGGAGCAAGATTTCATGAAATAAATTAAAAAATTTTAAGCTTTTTCGGGTTTCAATCGTGTACAAAACTATGAATCTTGCCGAGGTTTCGTGAACATTGCAGTTCACTTCTTCAGGCAAGTTTCATAGTTTCACTCACGATTGAAACCCGAAAAAATTTTGAATTTTAAATTTATTATAATGAATCATCGTGACTTTTAGCAACGCAATCGGGTCTCCTGGCCCACTGTAAACTACACTGGGAATATTATTCAAGTGCAGCTTCGGGTATGGCCCGAAGGTGCCTTCATTCAAATCGAACACAACATTTGTTCGCTCTAAACGTAAACAGTCAGGGCCGTGTGAACCATTTCTGTTGGGTTTGGACAGATGCTAACAGCTGACGTAATTAACGCACTGATGGTACTGTACGCTTTGTTGCTTGGCTACGGTTTGTCACGCATGTCTGAGCACAGCATCTCTCTGCCTCACGAGCGCCACATCACATAAATGCCGAGGACGGAAATTCCAGGAACGATTTAAGTGAGATTTACTTAAATGGGACTCCCAGTCTACTATCTTTCAAGTGAATTCGAAACCTCGCATTCGGATAAACTTTTCTTTCGAGTAAATCTTATCCGGATACTTATTTTCTAGCGGAGGATGAGGAATTGAAGTAACTTAAATTAAAACAAAGTGTTTAAGGTATCAAAAAATTGTATATTCCTATGCGCATTTTATAAGGTACCTTCCGACTTATGCATTAAAAAAAAATATTTAGGTAGACTTCTGAACGGAAAAAGACTAACAATAACGAATGTTTGTGTTACAACTTGGAATTTGAACGAACGCAGACATTTTTTTTCAACTATCCAACAACCTTCGTGTAAAAAGAGTCAACAATATTAGAGGAATAACGGTGAATCGCTACAGCAGTTTTTTTTATGAATGTTCCGTAACCATTATTTCTCATCACAATAATAGAGAACATGTGCGAAACTTTAGTATATCTCGAATATTGCTCAGAAAAATATTCATATTAACAAGTTAATATTGCCCAATGTTTATTAATATTTTGAATATAATATGTAGCACATAAAAAAAATTGATAGCAGCTACCATATTTACTACCAGTGTGGGCCCACCACACCCACGACTGGCCAACAGCACGTAGTATTCCTGAACGGTCACCCATCCAAGTACTAACCGCGTCCAATGCTGCTTAACTTCAGTGATCTTACGAGAACTGGTGTTTTCAGCGTGGTATCGCCGTTGTAGCATATACAAGGAAAAAATAAGTCTTGACACATTTCCTAGATTAGTCTGGACTTCTGGACGGGCCATCATTTTTATAAAGACTCGTATACTTTCTATGAAGTAGTAATAAATTTTCATGGAAAAATAAAGAAAAGTCATGGAAGTTTTCAAGCACAGTCAAGGAACAGCAGTTTTGGAATTTCTATAAGACAGTTTACAAAGAAAATTTATACAGTCATGAAATAGCTATAAAAAAATTCATATTTTTAGACTTGAATTGAATAAGTAGGTGATTCAGTAACAAAGAACTCGAATACGAGTCAGGGAAACACTCCATGACTATCTGCGAAAATTTGCAGAGGCAACCAGATTCGTTATCATTGGATTGCTTATTTGAAATGAATAAATATGCAATTAAATTGTTTCCAATAAAAAGTAATTCTAAAATGCATAAAGATATCAAGAATGATTTCAAATCATCATTTATGATAAAAAAGGTATGCCTTTCTCCGAATTTGAAACCGTTCGTTCATTTTACAACTGGTTGCATAAAAGATTTAAATCTCCAAGATTTAGATAAGGTGAAAAATTCTATTCAATTGATACCTTATTCTGCTAGATATCAAATTCCTTTAACAAAGTTGTACAATTGTTTCTTAAACGAACAGTTACAGGCTTGAAAGTTATAGTGGTATTAAGTATTTCTATGTTTTTCTCAATCTTCGCGATATTACTGATAATACACTAATTTTTATTCAAAATAAATTAGAAGATGGCCATTACTGCATTGCAAAAAAATGTATGTGAGCAGAGTTTATTTTCACGTTCGTATTTCTGTATATAAAATATTCATAAAAGTATTAAAATAAAATATAAGAATGTTTTTCAGAATAGAATAGAGTGTGTTTCTTTTTCATTACGAAAACATTCACATAAAAGCCATCTTCACATTTATATTTTCAATAAATAATAAAAAGTTGTTTCGAAGTTAATCAAGTCACCACTAATACTCCTTGAAACACTAAGAGGTCGCCGAGATATTACGAAACGAACATCCGGGTTATTTTTTCGAAAAGATACACTACAATTGTTTACAAAATTTCCTTATTTCTTTAAAAAAATCTATTATTCTGATATATGATCAAAAATTCTTCTCTTGGATTGTTAAAATTACTATTTCTTATTAAAAATTTCATTTGAAATAACTATTTTTTTAATAACTATCTATAAAAAGTATTTTCGAAACTATCTCAATAATTCTTTCATCTTTCAAGAGTGTCAATGCAAGTAAATGTTTGCCTAAGTTAAACATTTTGTTAATCAATAATTTATTGATATAATTTGGTAATACATCAGTTTCATTGAAATAAATTGTTTATAACGCTGCAACTTACAAACAATGCGTCTCACAAAAAAGCACAAATGACACAAAGTTTGATTTCTTGTTGACTTGTTATTAATTCCTTCAATCTAGAACCAAATTCTTTAATTTGAAAAAAGAAAAATAACTCTATTCAATTTTTAAACAGAAATTTTATCATGTGCCATAGTACTATGTAATTATTTACTTATACTACATGTGAAATTATCTGAAAAAAATTTCTATGACATGGATTTTATATTTTTTTTCCATAGAATCGAACGTTGCAATTAGTTTTCATGTTATATCTCACAAATTTGAAAAATTATTTGAACAATTTTAGTGTAAATGAAGAAAAAACATTTTCTTACTTAAAATCATCCCTTGGTCGAAAAATAATTTTGCGTGAAAAATCATATTTTTCAATTATTTAAACAAAAATTGTTTAAATAAAAAATAAAAAAAATGTTTAGCAGTTCGAACTCGAAAGTTCATTGCCTCACTACCCGGTTCGGGTAATGTTTCTAGGTGGATAAATACTACCAGTGTGGGTCCACCACACCCACGAGGGGCCAACACCACGCAGTATTCCCGGACGGTCACCCATCCAAGTACTAACCGCGCCCAACGCTGCTTAACTTCAGTGATCTTACGGGAACTGGTGTTTTCAGCGTCGTATAATGTGTTTAATTTATTCAGCAAAATCAGTCTTGCAGCAAGCTGATTAATTTGCAGCCCTCACTAATATTATTTTCACGCGGCCACGCCTAATCCCCGCAGCGTGCGTCCGATTTTTTAGAGCGTAAAAAGCGTGTGATTAATATAAGTAGTAATTGTGTGTGTTACTTTATGTTTAAATAAATATATAAGTTAAAAATAATATTACAAATTTAAAAAAGAATTTTTCATTCTTTATTAGCATATATGGATGGCTTAACAATCTGTGAGCCCTTCCTTGACTTTCTTCGCGAATTTAATATTGGAGTCCCTGGCGGACCGGCCGAACGCAAACATTACGCTACAGCGTAACGGTAAAGTAATGCTAAAGTAATGGTAAAGTAATATGGCATTATAATTAATAAAGGAAATAAAATTAATATGTAAACTGTTGCAATTATAATAAAACGTTGAAATTTACGTTCAACGGTCATGCCGCAATTGCAACAAGTTGCTTTTGCAGCATTAAAAAATAAAAAAACATAGTGACTGTCATTGCAGTCGGGCCCTGCATATTGGCAACCCGCTAACGTGGCTTTAAGTGGGTTGCCAGTCTGCAGGGACCCGACTTGCATGACAGCCACTTTGTTTCTTCATTTTTTAACGCTGAGAAAGCAACTTGTTGCAATTAGGGCATGACCATTTAATGTAAATTTTAACGTTTTATTATAATTGCAACAATTTACATATTAATTTTGTTTCCTTTATTAATTATAATGCCATATTACTTTAGCATTACTTTACCATTACTTCACCGTATTAATTATAATGCCATATTACTTTAGCATTACTTTACCATTACTTTACCGTTACGCTGTAGCGTAATGTTTGCGTTCGGCCGGTCCGCCAGGGGTGTTGAACGACTTACAAATTTGTCTGTGATATTTCGTTGGTGGCGTCTAGGAGTGCTTCACTGACTATGCTGGACGCAATTTAAAAAGTCTTATATATCTTCAAGTACTGTTCGCACGATTTTTCAATACGATATTTAAAATTTTTGTAATGGTTCGTAAAGTCACAGACTCGGTCAATGAAAATTTCCAGCACTTTTTTTCCGTGTACATCCACAATTTGAAATTTACTATCCAGTAATAACCAATTGACCAATATTCATTCGGTAACAATGCTATTGGCGACTCCATTTAGACGCAAGTGTGAGACGATATTAATAAAAACTACACTGACTAGTGAAGAGTATGTAGATATAAATTCACTCTTCACATAAAACATTTTTTCGCACTAAATTTATTTTGGACAAAAAACTTAAAATCAAGATTATTCAACACGAAATACTTCACCGGTTCATCCAATTTCTTATAAAAAAAGAAATAGTTCCTAGTTACGTATTTTATGAAAGCAGGCAATAATAAATCACTATAAAATCGACTTTTCAGATAAAGGCATCAGAATTAGGCTAACTGCAATTAGAGAAAGCCTTATTGCATAATTCTGCATACTTTTATAACGCGAGTATGTTAACATGACGAATGATTTGATTTGAGCATGAAATAAATCTTGGTAAGAAATATTAAGCGACTATCCCGGTAAGAAGGCTTGAATAGAATAAGATTTAAAATGTCTGATTTTAACGTAAAAGCAGAGGTAGTTCTATTATTTTTAATACCTGATTTTCCTTTAGGCTTCAATGTACAAAAATATAATAGGTTATCTCAAAAATGTAATTTCCGACTATTCATATAGCGTTAATGACATCTCTCTCGTATTCCGTAAAGCAGGATAGTTTTGAAGTGTATTTTTCATGGTAGCGTGGACCGAGTATATGATGTTGGACCTCGCAGTAGAACAGTGGCGTTAAGGTGCGAGGTCAACATTTCATACTAGGAATCAAATTGTGGCGCATGCGCGGTCGCACATGGTTGGAAAGAGAAGGAGATATGCCGATGTTTTCAGGCAGGAGCAGCGAGGAATACAAAACGGTGGAAACTGACTAAAAATGTAAACTGTTTCAGAACTTGCTTTTTCTGTGTGTTTTAGTGCCAATTACATGCGCTTGGTTCACCGACTTAAAAAGAGAGATCACGCTCAATCCGAACGCAGCAGAACACGCTATTCATTTTCCGCGACTCTACCATGAAAAATACAATGCATAGCAAGGAGGAGATGTCTTTCCACGGCGCGGGCAATATTTCGGAACTCGTGTCCGGCTCGGGGCTTCGGCCTTTGCCTCCCACTCGTTCCGAAAACATTGCCCTTGCCGTGAAAAGACATTGCTCTCCTCCTTGATATACAATCTACTATAATTCACTCTAATTCCTTCAAGAAATGTGTGCATAAAATTGTTCGAATGATCCATTTTGTAATATAAGTTACGAAGGGTCTATTTAAAGGAATACAAGCTTAGACTTCGGAGAGATCAAGTGATTTGAATTCGAGAAATTTAAATTGCATTTATATGTAACGTATTATCCTCAATTTCAATACATTGAACTGAATTAAGTGTAATAAATTTTGTGATATCTAAATTCCAAATATAATGTGTGTGTTTAAAAAAAATTAGTTATCTTAAATAAATTGAAAATTTGAATTCAATGTAGATGAAATAAATTTTAATATGACTTTAATAATTGCGCATGCACAGTAACGGTAAATAATTTACTAATTGTGAATAAATTGTATGAAAATTATATTTTTCAAAGCGTATTAAAAAGAATAGCAGTTGCTTCTTTCTAATACTATTTCTGATATAAGAGAATGAAGGGAAAATCAGGTATTCACAGGATTTGCATTTTTCAATCCTATTCTATTCAAGCCTTCTTACCGGGATGCTACATACCACAGGAACATGGTAATTCGTAAACTCTGAACGCCAAATTCGTTCTGAAAGTTTGGGAATTATCCTCTTGAATTAAATTAGATTTCGTCATACAAAAAGCGATTCAGCTTTACTTTCGCAACAAATAAGAGGCAAAATAAATTTGAACGAACGAGAAATATATCCTCAATGTCTTTTTCAATCCATGGCTTAAGGGCCCTGAAAATCGTCGGGAAATTCCGATTGTAAAACTTAGGCCAAACGAAGAAATCATTTTATCTATTTTTTTGCAAATATGTAATTTAAAGAGTACACAAATTTTGCTTTTTGGTGAACCTATCGACAAAACGATAAACTATTAAAGCATCTTTGCCTGCATTGTATACCGATACCCTGGAAAGTTTCAAATGAGATCGGACCTCTCTTTTTAACTCCACATGATAGAAAGAAAGCCCCACTTAAACGAAACTCAGACTCTTCACACCCCTTGCTTCTCACACACACATAAGTCCGCAGGTAAAGAGACGTCCACTATGGCCAAGGCTGATCCACTCATGCTAGATTTATGCCTAATCAACGTAACTGCACAATTATCGGCGAACTTATTCGTAAAGTATACACAGCATCATGCAGTAAAGGACAATATCCAAGCTCTATATAAATAAGCATATTTCATTACGTTGCACCTAAAATGTATGTCATGTACTGTCTAGTATATACACTGTTAAAAATAATATTAAATTTAATATACCCATGTGTATTAAAATTAATATATCAATCATATGAAATCGCCATTAAGAGCGTGTATATTAAATTTCATATACATTCATGTTAATCACTTACAAAAAAATGAGATAATTCCATTTTACACAAATTCAAAATAAGTTCAACATGAATTTTCGACTCTAAATAATAAAACATGATACCTTCTTCCAGTTAATCAAAAATATGACTGGATTTTAAGTCGAAAAAATCAATTCAGCAAACAAATAACAGACCTAACCTACAATCAACTGTACTAGCATTAAATTTCTACTATTTAGACTGGATTTTGGAAACAGTTCCACCCGTACGTCGCACTTTCATTATAAATAACAATTCAGTCGACGAATTCTAGATTATTAATTTAATTGCGAATATTTGACAAGATTTAAAGAAATGAAAGCACTTTGAGTTTTCATGCACACTGCTATACGGACCTGTACATTAAATTTAATACACATGTATATTAAATTCGCTACACCCTTGTATGTTAAATTTCAGTAGCGGTAGTGCATATTTGCTTCACACACATGTATATTAAATCTCATACAGATTTTTCTAACAGTGTACACGAAGTGACGAGCATAAAGTCAAAGTCATAAAGTCACATGAGACCTTTACTGTGTACCTCAGGTACTTCGAAAACAAATGCAGAGTAAGAGCCTCAAATGAAGCATCTCCAAAGGGAAAGATTATTCTAATAAAAAAGGTCAAATGAATAAACAAAAAGTGAAAGACATCGCTTACGGTGAAAGACGTGCTTGTCAAAATAAAAAAATTAAGTGTATAAAAATTAAAAACTTCCTTCGTGTTGCATATAGAATTGTAATTCTTTTAACTGCATGCTGTTTTCTTGATGATTACACTCATCAACATTTGATACAATATTTACCACCGAGCTTCATTGGGATATTAGGTATTTTCACTTCAACCACCAGCTAACTTCACTTCGTTGATGCTGAGGGGGAAAACAGTGGAACAAATGCATGGAATAAAACTTTATTTTTGTAATATTTTCGTAATGAATAACAATTCTAATCATATTATTATTTCATCAAATAGTACTTAAAAAATAAAAGCTAATTTCCAAATACACTTATATAGAAAAAATAAGTTTTTACGAAGATATTAGCAAAGTAGGGGAAAAATGGACCGAATCCCATGCATATGGTCGATTGTTTTCCCCTCAGCACTCAACGAAGTGAAGCTAGCTGGTGGTTGAAGTAAAAATATCTAATACTAGGTTTTTTGGGATCGCTGATTTAGATTTCGAGCTCGGTTAACCTCTGCCGCGTCTGGTTCAAGGTCATTTCAAGATTAAAGTGAGAAAAACTGGCTAAATAAATCTAAAAAAATATGTATATAGGGTTTTGGGGTTGCTGAGTCCGAATATGGGGTTGGTTGAACCCTGTGAGATCACCCAGAGGTCATTTCAAGGTCACATCAAGGTCATACTGAGGCGAAAGTGTTAGAAAAATGTGAGAAAAATCCTATATAGGTTTTGGTGGTCGCCGAGTCCGAATTTGGAGTTCGCTGAACCCTTTGCAGTCATACAGAGGCGATTCCAAGGCCACGTTAGGGTCATACTGAGACGAAAGTGTTAGAAAAATGTGACAAAAATCCTCTACAGCTTTTGAGGGCCGCTGAATCCAAATCTGGGGTTCGATTAACCCTGTGAGGTCACACAGAGATGATTTCAAGGTCACGTCAAGGTTATACTGAAATCAAAGTGTTAGAAAAATGTGATAAAAATCTTGTATAGGTTTTGGTGGTCGCCGAGTCCGAATTTGGGGTTCGCTGAACCCTCTGCAGTCATACAGAGGCGATTCCAAGGCCACGTCAAGGTCATACTGAGACGAAAGTGTTAGAAAAATGTGACAAAAATCCTCTACAGCTTTTGAGGGCCGCTGAATCCAAATCTGGGGTTCGATTAACCCTGTGAGGTCACGCAGAGATGATTTCAAGGTCACGTCAAGGTTATACTGAAATTAAAGTGTTAGAAAAATGTGATAAAAATCTTATATAGGTTTTGGGGGTCGCCGAGTCCGAATTTGGGGTTTTCTGAACCCTGTGAAGTCACACAGAGGTGATTCAAACGCCACGTCAAGGTCATACTGAGGCGAAAGTGTTAGAAAAATGTGACAAAAATCTTATATAGGTTTTGGGGGTCACCGAGTCCGAATTTGGGGTTTTCTGAACCCTGTGAGGTCACACAGAGGTGATTCCAAGGCCACGCCAAGTTCATACTGAGACGAAAGTGTCAGAAAAATGTTACAAAAATCTTATATAGGTTTTGGGGGTCACCGAGTCCGAATCCGGGGTTCGCTTACCCCTGTGAGGTCACCCAGAGGTCATTTCAGGGACACATGAAGGTCATACTGAGATGGACCTGTCAGAAAAATGTGAGAAAAATCCTAGATGGTATTTTGGATTCGCTGAGTTGAAATCTGGGGTTCGCTTACCCCTGTGAGGTCACCCAGAGGTCATTTCAGGGACACATGCACGTCATACTGAGATGAAACTGTCAGAAAAATGTGAGAAATATCCTAGATTGTGTTTTAGATTCGCCGAGTTCAAATCTGGGGTTTGCTCAACCCTGTGAGGTCACCCAGAGGTCATTTAAGGGTCACAAAAGGTCATACTGAGATGAAAGGGTCAGAAAAATGTGAGAAAAATCCTATATGGGGTTTTGGAGTTGCTGTGTCCGAATCTAGGGTTACTCAACCCTGCCCGAAACATTGATGCGGAATCAAAACTACATAAATTTGACATGCACGCCTTGCTGTTCTCTTCGTTCATAGAACGTGAACAACAGGTGGGCAATTTACCATCTCGCTATCCACATAGAGCATTGTTGCTGCGCGGTATCATGCTGAAAGATAACTTTGTGATGTCTTTTGGCCCAAGGTTTCACTGAGCTCCTCTTGAGGTTGGCATGGATCCAAAAACATTATAATTTTTTTTTTAATTTTCCTAACCATTTCGTCTCAGCATGACCCTAAAATGACCTTGAAATGACCTATGGGTGACCTCGCAGGGTTGAGCGAACCCCAGATTCTGGCGCAACGACCCCAAAAACCTATATAAATATTTTTTCAGATTTATTTAGCCAGTTTTTCTCGATTTGACCTCAAAATGACCTTGAACCAGACACGTTAGAGGTTAACCGACCTCAGTTTCAAAATCAGCGACCCCAAAAACCCTAGTATACCCCAATAAACTCTGGTGGTGAATCTTGTATCAAATGTTGACCACCCTCGTGAAAAAAAAGACCAACTTTAGATCACATTTAGACCAGTTTCAAACTACGTTTGGTCTTTTTTTGGTCTTTTACCTTTCAGTCTATACCTGCATCAATTTTAGGGCATTGAAATAGACACCACTCTCTCTGTTAAATAAGGATAGCTGTCTGTATCAACAGACTAGCTATACCTAGAAGTCCCAAAGAATCTGGGATGATTTATTATTATTATTATTTACGAGATCTAGAAGGCTTCAACCAGTTGCCGTTATATTTATGGAACTCTGTCCCTCCCTCCATCTCGTTATCTCTTTCTGTTGAAACTTACAAGAAAGAGCGCCTCCTTTACAATCTATGACTCGTGATGAGCCTAATAATGATGGGATATTGGGTTTTCAAACTGCCGGGACAAGAATATACCTGCCTATACTGTGATCTAAAGTTGGTCTATCTTTTCACGAGGGCAGTGTTATGTACGTGATTGAAACCTAAAAGTTGTTATTCTTCTTTCATTTCTATGTTAATTGTTCTAATCAATGTTCTCTGTTTTCCAAAATTTACATTTTTCAAACTCCCAGTTCTCTATGACAATGGGGCAAAACCCGGAGCTTATACGGTTCATGTGAAAATTCTTTGAATCCAGTTTGTTCAATGATCATATTTCCCTCTCCACTCTTAAGGGCCCTGGAAATCGAGTGTAAATCGTAGATAATGGATTCAGGCCAAACGGCGAAGCCATTTTGTCTGATTTTCTGTGTAAATGAGCTAAAGGGTATATAGACTGTCGGTACAGCTCGATTTTTTCGGAAAAAAATCTATTTTTCATGTAACAATGAAAATAAGAAAAATTACTTTTCTGTGGTACAGTGTTCTACTATTAAGCAAAACATGTAGCAGGTAAAGCAGTTAGCGTGCTAAGAATTCTTTTGCGCGACCCTAGCGGAGGAGGGAGAAACTACTATACATTCACGAACGAACACACCGTATACGAAAACTAGGGGCCCCTACCCAAAGGAGTGGGTAAATTCCCAAAAGGTTTGTTGGGTGGCAAACTTACGGCGAAAGAAGTACCGTTTGTACATTAAATATAAAATGACAGTATACAAGCTTTCTGTACCCTGGCGGACCGGCCGAACGCAAACATTACGCTACAGCGTAACGGTAAAGTAATGGTAAAGTAATGGTAAAGTAATATGGCATTATAATTAATAAAGGAAACAAAATTAATATGTAAATGGTTGCAATTATAATAAAACGTTAAAATTTACATTAAATGGTCATGCCGTAATTGCAACAAGTTGCTTTCTCAGCGTTAAAAAATAAAAAAACAAAGTGGCTGTCATTCAAGTCGGGTCCCTGCAGACTGGCAACCCACTTAAAGCCACGTTAGCGGGTTGCCAATATGCAGGGGCCCGACTGCAATGACGGTCACTATGTTTTTTTATTTTTTAATGCTGCAAAAGCAACTTGTTGCAATTGCAGCATGACCGTTGAACGTAAATTTCAACGTTTTATTATAATTGCAACAGTTTACTTTACCATTACTTTACCGTTACGCTGTAGCGCAATGTTTGCGTTCGGCCGGTCCGCCAGGGTATAAACGGCAGATTATACAAACGTGTAAGATATCGATAATATTTGTCGCCCAATGTCCTCCGAAAATACCAGATTGATTCGCATTTGACACAAACTGTGCATGTTTGCACAACTCAGGGGCTGTCGCTGCAATAACCGGTTATAGAAGTGTGAAGCACGTGTAGTTGTTGAAATAAAAAGCAAATTCTGCTACTTTTTTCTACAAAATGGCCTCCTTTCAGCTAATTTGACTGTACTCTATGTATGCAGTTGTACGTGATTTTCGTGTTCTTTTTGACATGTTTGGAATTTTTGAATTGTTTTACAATCATTACGAAATGTTTATGAAATTGTAAAAATATTTTTTACATCTTCCGGAAATCTGTTGTATTAATTGTAAATTGCTGAAATTATCATGAAGTTCCTAATTAAAAAATTTGACACTGAAAAAAAAAACGTATTTTTCTGTCGACAAATGTCTGATTAATACATTCGTTTATTATCTTTGATTTAGAAAAATTATACTATGTATCAACTAATTATGAATGTTGTTGAAATTTTCATGTAATTCCTGAATGAAAGGACTGATGCCATTGAAAAAAAAAAATTTTCTGCCGTCAAATGCCCTTATAATACATTAGGAACTTTCTGATAATTTCAGAAAAATTCCTACTTTTTCGATTAATCGTATGATTTTTTAAACGAATTTATTATAAAAGCATTTGTCGGCAGAAAAATTAGATTTTTTCAATGGCAGTCCTTTCATTTAGGAATCACATGACAATTTCAACAACATTCACAATTAGTTGATACATTGTATGATTTTTTCAAACAAAGGTAATAAACAAATGTATTAATTAGTTTTTTTCAATGTCAACTTGAATTCAATGTTGAAATAAGTACAGCATACATTTTCTGCAAAGATTACTGGATTTTCGGCAGAGTTTACAGAATTTTCAGTTATCTGAGGAATTAACGGGTATTTTTTGTAATATTTACTGAACTTTTCTGTCAAATTGACAACTTGAATTGTAAAATTTAATCAAAAAGTATGTAAATTTTGCATAAAGTCTCCGTAAATTTTTTAAATTACGGAAAATTCAGTAAACTCTGCAGAAAATTCGGTAAGCATTACAGAAAAAGATATGCTGTCCCTATTTTAACTGAAAATCCTGCAACTTCAGCAGACTAATCAAATTTTTCTTCGTGAAGACTTACTATTTCCTGTAGTGAGCCTTACTTCTATGAAGAGTATAACTTTGCCGATTTCGCATTGTAACGCAAAGATGTATATGTATACATGTACTACACGTATTCTATATACGATTTATAAATAGTTTAGCTCGAAACTTTCGATAACAAAAATGATGTGAAATGTCCCTCGATTTGAAAAGGAAAAAATGATTTTATATATACTTACTACACTTCATTTATGATTATTCATACACAATACAACCACAGAGACTTACTCATAGATCGCACGCCCAAACGCTTTCAAAAATCGCCCTCGCTGGGGAATCGAACCTTACCTAACGTACCTCAAACCGGTCCTAGAACCTAAATATAGCGCTCGCGTTAGTGAAGTGAGCTACGGAACAGCTTAGATTTTTCTGAAAAACTCTCTGCCAAGCGTTTTCTCTGATAAACACGGGGCCAGCTAAGAAATGATAATAAATGTCTACTTGAAATTTTTCAAATTAATCTCTTATAGATAATATCTAATATTATGCAACGGGCTTGAGAAAATATTTTGCTTACAAGTATTAACTCACAAAGTAAATATATTATTAGTAATTGAATTGTATTATTACCCTAATAGCACGGAACGTTCCTGGAACGTTCCCGGAACGTTCCATGGGAACTTTCGGAACGTTCCAGCGGAACGTTCCAGGAACGTTCCAGGGAGGTGTAAAATGTCCGCCGTTTGGGAACGTTCCAGGAACGTTCCACTGGAACGTTCCAAACATAAATTAACGTTATTGTTATTATTATCAATAAAAAACGCGTAAAACGTAATTGATAGGTCAAAATCGATGTCAATTTATGATGCGGATATCATATTATAGTTTAGTATATGCGGTACTCAAAATTCAAAAATGACATCCATTCTTACCTATCTCTTACGGTTTACGAGATAATTGTTGTTAAAAACAACAATAATGGAAGGTTCCCCTCAGGTCCCAGTGGAACGTTCCTGGAACGTTCCCAAGGGCGGACATTTTACACGTTGCGGGAACGTTCCTGGAACGTTCCAGTGGAACG